>SNQJ01S0021121.1:34264-68761 GCA_010110895.2 Picea sitchensis | reverse complement strand
ATATATATAATGTATTTTTTACTAATTAATTAATCTCAAAATTAAAGGAAATATGTCATATCCCATCCTCCTCCTAGAAATAAGCCTCTCCCCCATTGAGAGCATGGCTATGACTAGATACCTAATCTATAAGAACAAGTTAAACAACATGGAAGACAAGGGGCTACCTAATGACATAAAGACTCCCGGTCTTGATTAAACTATTGGGGAATCATGGAAGAAACCATTTTGTAGAATAAAGATACTATTAAAAAAAACTTCAAATCAAAATTTAAGGAAAAAATGTGATGTGATAAAGAGTTAGAGGAATAAAGAAAATTAAGGTATTATAAAGATGTAATCAACCCTAATCTAGAGGATCAAAATTATCTATCTGTTTTGCGAAGTGTAAAGAAAAAAATAAGCATTGCTAAGATAAGAACAAATTCTCACGAGCTCCATAGTGAAACTGAGCGTTGGTCAATTCCTAAAATGTCATGGGATGAAAGAGTGTGTCACCTTTGTGACACTAAGAAGGTTGAAGATGAAAAACACTTTCTCTTAGAATCACAAGTAATCACTTACCCTCTTAAGGTACCATAGACTAATTAAGTTTTAGTGAACATTAATCACCATCATCATCATCATATTAATCTTTTAATATTTTTATTTATCAATAAATAGTATAAATAAATTAATAATATTACTTAATTAATACATTATACTATTAAGTTATTTATTTAATACATTTAATGATTTACCATATTAATGTATTTAATTTTTTATATATTATTAATGTATTTTTTTATATTATTTTAATATTTTATTAATTTATTAATATTATATAAATGTATTAATTAATTAAATACTATTTTAATAATGTATTTTTATTGATATTAATAAATATATTAATTAATTAAAATGTTAATTTTTAAAATTTTTGATGAATAATTGATAATATATTTTTATTAATTAATTAATATTCAAACATTATATTATAGATTGATGTTTTAATATTTTAATTTATAAATCACATTAAAATTTTCATTATTTAATACACATTTAATCATTTAACACATTAATTACATATTTTATACATTAATTTATATATCATTAATATATTATTTAAATTACATTAAACTTTACTACAATGTGATTTGTCCCATTTATTTGACTATGCTCCCTGGCTCCTGGGCAGTCCATATAGCGATTTATGTGTTGGCTAACAAACATTATTAAACCCACTTACAAAGATAGACGCATATATGATGCATGTAGTCACTCTCTTTCCGATTAGGTGGTTACTCTCGTTGCGATCTTAAGGTCACTATCGATTTGATTATGAGATTACTATCTCGATGAAGTTACTTGGTTGAATCTTTCCATGGGGAAGTTTCTCGATTATATACAATAGTATACAATGTTTTTACACAACAACATTACAATATTCATCCTGGAGACTTCAACAGGGTTTGATCACAAGACCTCCTCCAACACTTGGAGAAAGATACACTTGTCTACCGACTGAGCTGTCTCACGGGACTTAGATCGACAGTAATGATTTATCAAATCATTATATTATATCAATACATTATTTATAGATTACATTATTAAACTATTTACTACATTATAAATTAATTAAAAAATAAAAAATATATATAAATTGAAGTAATAGATTATCTATTTATTTAATACTTTAATGATTTAATACATTTAATGTATTTATTATTTTATACATTGTTTTATATGTAGTAATATGTTATTTATAATATTTAAATATTTTATTTATAGTATATAAATATAACAGTATTAGATGCAAAATAATATTTTATTTAATACTATATAATATATTTTTATTAATTATTTAATACATTATATTATAGATTAATATTTTAATACATTAATTTATATATTACATTAATGTTTTAATTGTTTCATACATTTAATACTTGATACGTTAATGTAGTTATAAAAGATATTCATTTTGTATATTATTAATGTATTATTTAAATAATCTATTATAAATACATTAATGTGTTTATCCTATAATATATTATAAATGTTTTAATGTATATATGTTTATTAAATTATTGTTATTTAACTAAATATAATACTTTAAAAATATTTCAATTTATAATATATTAATTTATACATTAATTTCTAAATTATACTATTAAGGTATTTATTAAATTACATATTTCATTAATATACTACATTATATAGTAATGTATTATATTAATATATATTGATATTTAATTTCTATATTACTTAAAGTTATTAATAAAATAATACATTAATACTTTTCTAAGTTTGTGTAAGAATACATTAATATATATATATACATTCAATGTATTTTTAAATTATTTATATATTTTTACATTTTAATGTATTATTTTAGTAATGTGTTTATTTTAATATTTTATTTTTTTAAATTAATTTATAATTTTATAAATAATTGTTATTTAATGCTATTTTATTTTTATTTTTAAATAAAATTAGATCCTTATAATGACATCTTAAGTTGTACAATAGCAAATTGACTGGGACATACATTTATACTTAGATGGGAAACTAGAATAGATGACTCTTAAATGTTCTGAGATTGACACATCATCATGTATGCTAGAGTTATTTAGAAACAAAGCACTTACACAAAGAGTGCATCCTCTACGCATAAACAAAAGTGGTAATGCAGTGTTAGGATGGTCTCTAAGACCAACTACTGATGGAGTTGCTATTAACAAAACTACATAAGCAGTATATGAAAAAACTATGTGTTCTTATATCATGCTGCTAAGGTAAACTAAGCAATCAATCTTGCAACTAGAATTGACGAAGAACCATAAACTAGAGACTTCACTCCATTGCCGATCCTAGTTGTCCATGAATTGTGTACACCGGGGTGAACCGTTGGCCGCATGTAGGGCATATGGCACGCGCAGGAGCATCCGCTAGTGCATCAAACATGATGTCCATCCTTTGACCAAGGATGCTTTGAGAATGCATCTAGTCATCCACATTTGCGATTTCAAGAGGTTGGAGGTGCTCCTAAGGTGGTGATTCTAGAGTATTGAGGCTCCTCCTTCTTTTACTTTCCAACTACCTCTGTGGTGATCTCGTTGGTTGCCACTGCATTTTCCTCCACTTACCCGACATGGGGTTTTACTCCTCCCACCACCAGCCACAGCTATGCCGTAGTAGGGGTCTTGTGGATTGAGATTTGTGGGAGCAAGAGATTGGTGGCCAGAGGAGAGCACTCGCACAAGGTGGCACCTCCTCTTTTACTGAGCTCAGGCCATGGAGCAAAAGAGGGGGGGACGGAGGAATGTGTTACTTTTATGAGGGTGGCCAAGTTCCTCCTTCCTTAGAGATGGCAGCCATGGAGATGAGAGGAGAGGACTAAGAACCTCTTAGACCCAACTTTGGTTGGTGTGTCTTGGGGAGTTTTACTTGAAATGAAAGTGAGAGAGAGGGTTGGGAGGGAAAGAGAGGAATCTATAGAGAGGGAGAGGGGTGTCATAATAACGAGTGCTCCTCTTGGATTTCCCTCTTTCCCTAGGCATGCTGGGAAGAGTATGGAGGTGAAGGGTTATGGGAATGGAAGTTGAGAGATGGTGTTGGGAGGAGTGGGAGAAGGCACTGGTGGAAATGCAGAGAAGGATCTTGTGAGGGTTGAGAGAGTATGGCGGGAGGAGGGTAACGGAGCTAGGGTAGATGACACTTGTGCTCAAGAAAAAAACATAGAGAGAAACAATGTTGGAACTCTTAGAAGAAGAGAAGAGTAGGAATGGGCCAATTACCACGAGGTAGGATGGAAATGGAGAATACACCAAGGAAAAGCTTCGTTTGTGGCCAAACAAATCATGTCAATTATCAATCATCCTAGTATACAATTAAACTCAGATCAGACCATTAACTTTGACACAATGACCAAAGAAGCACTACCATAAATTTCCTCATGTTGTGAGCCATGGGGAAGTTAATCTCTATGGGCTAGAGGTCGGGGTTAATAACTCATCCACCCCATTAATTTTAAAAGTGAAAATAGCCCTTAAATGGGTATATATATCAACCACTTTATAAAAATGCGGTTCTTACTATTAATATTGAATATAAGAAAAAGAAAGAATGAGTTCCTTATTTTCAAAAAAAATTCACTCTGCTCCAATAGTGCACCTAGATTGATACAAAATCTGTAACATGATTACAAATATATTATGTTATGTTATTAACAAAATAAAAATATTTTAATAGGCATTTGACTTTTCGAATGTGAATGAGAGACCCCATCTACGAGAATATTTATTTTATGGTTAATAATCAATTAATAATTTATAATTATTTAATTTGTAATGATTAATTATTTTTTAATAAATAAAAATAAATTATTAAGAAATAATAATTAAATGATTATTAAATATTATTATGTTAAAATATAGTTAATTAGGAATAACCACATTTAAGTATAAAGTGGTTGATATAAATCATAGGAGTTATTAATTTTAAAATGATGGAAAATAAATCCTATGAACATATATTAACCACTTTTACTTAAATATGAATGTTGTTACTCAGTTATCATTGCATGGTTTGTAGGAAAGGTTTGAGTAGCTTGGAGTCAAGGGTCAAAGTAGCGAGGTAAGCTACCCATTGTCACCTCGATGGGAGCTCTTTCTATTAAGGGTGGATAATCCCAAAGTCCTAGTAATCTGGGGTGTTGAAGGGAAAGGATCAAGGGTTTAAAGGCTTCAAAGGTCATAGTAAGCTTTCCCTTCATGATTAGCATAGGCCGGATAGTCAAAAGAGAATATGTTCCATTGGATGGCACTTGTTTGCGAGACAAGGCAAATAAAACTAGAAATGTCTTTGCGTTGGTGAGTACTTCAAAACATTAATGACTATCTTTAACATATATGAGCAATAATGGTGCAGTATTGTGAAGTCAATGGTTACTATAAAGACAAAAAGGAGCTTATAATTGCTTCTTCAATAAAACGAAACAAAGTGATACTTGCATTCAATGTGTAAAATCAACCTTTATTATATCACAATGCAATAAATATGCTCCTACACCAATATTGATGGCCGTCACTATTACTTGATTTAAGGTGGCGTGACCCTGCACCATTGTGTATTTGATTGGGTATGATATTAGGTCAAATTTGAAGACAATGAGAAAAGTGTTTAATCAATTAAGCTTGTGAATATGATTAGCAACTCAAAGTCTGATTAAATAGATGACTACACCTCAACGTTTTAAGATCAAACAAGGGTTTAAACAAGTATGGCGTCACCCTATATTGTTGCTAGTTAGGGTTAGGTTAGCTAGACAAAGAGGTGGGCGTTTAGCTAAAATGACCAATGAAATTGCTCAATACCTCTATAGCTATCAAGGGGATGAGTCAGCCTTAACTTTGAATTGAAACAAAGGTTCAAATAAGGCAAAGGCGGTCCTTGACTATTAAGGATTGATCTAGGCGTTAGGGGTTAGTTAGGGTTTCAAATTTAGAGAGTTCGAAAGAGTTGTTTTGGCACAAAAGCTCAGCGTTGTACTCTTAGACTAGTGCCTTGGGTTAATGGGGTCAAATGGAGAGAAACTAATGGCTTAGAGAAGGACTTAAACGTAGGGACGGGAGGGTTAGGTTTAATAGTGTAACATGATGAGGCCGCAAATCAAAACCTAAGGAGGCTCGATGCAGGGCCAGCCCAAATCTAGGCCTCATGCTCCCTCCTCTTTCCTTAAGACTCTTTGGCAAAATGGCTGCTTCTGAAACATAGATCTATGGCTGAAAGAGTGTTGCCCAGGGACAGGCTTTTCAAAACCCTAGAAACCAAACCCAGGTGTAAAATAAATTAGAGCTGGGGCGTCTTCTTTCTTCAATCATATTTCAAACTAACTTTCGGAGAATGCATTTAGTGTAGCTACTTCATTGGGCTAAACCTTCTTTAATCAATGAAAGCTAAACAAGCTTTTATCAGGGACATGAAGCAACAACCTACTTGTGTGATTTCTCCCTAGGTTTTAGTGATTAAGCAAATACTAACAATGTAATATACAAGTGAAATTCTACACAAACCATTCCAATAAGAAGTTTTGCATGCAAAATGCCCACAAATCCATGAAAAACCAAATCAAACCCTAGTTGTAACACCTTCAATGATAAAAGCACCATGCATATGCCAAGATAACCCTCCAAGTGTAGCACCTCAACTCCAAAAGACCAAAATTATCCAAGACAAGAGCTAAAGAGGTATCTCTCACAAGAGCAAGTTGTGTTATGTAAAATGAGGGTACAAAAGCGTCCTCAATTTATATCATCCTCATGACCTTTAATAATTACAAAATAGGTCATTAAAACAGCCGACAAGGCTGACTTAACAATATTTGATTATTTGTCACATTAAATGCTAAAAATGCAAAAATGAGCTAAAAAATGGAGGCGTCCGGGGCCCCATATGAGGGAGATGTTGGCCCCTTGAGGGCATAATCATCATCCAACAAGGAAAACGTTGGCCCCTCTCGGGCTCCCGCAGCTTCCATGTGTGCCAAAGAGCCCAACCTGCTGCCATGCACTCCAGGACAGCGTCCGACCTATCTGGGTGGCGTCCTATCCATCGAGGCCATCATCCCATGGGGTTGATCCCCATAAGGTCAAATCTCTACCAAAATATTACGATGGGGTGTCCTTCTTCTTTCTCCATGCAAGGGATCGTCATGACTCACGATAACGCCTCCGCCATCCCAACAACCATTTGATGGGCTCTTATTATGGAGGTCCGAACTAATCATCTCCCCATGTGCAGAATCCCTCACATTTTATCCACTTGGGGCATGGTATTGCACATCAAGAGATACGCCCTCAGCCAGGTGTCAGCCCTAGATATCATAGAAATGTAAATCATATTTCATCATTAAGGTTCTCAAACATATGCATGAAATCCGTAACATATCATCTAAGAGCTCAAAAGATATTACACAGATCTACTTTACAAAGTTAAGGAAACCAACATGACAACCTATTTGGCTAATACCCACAAGAGATGGAAAGTTTCCCTCAACGGATCCATTAAAGCCATGTTTAATGCGGTGATATGGTTTTAGGATGTCCAATCATAGTAAGACAAAAGTGGTGTTATGCAATGGGTGCCTTTTAGCCAGGAAGCCAGTTGTACCCAGGTAGTGCATTTTTCCAAGCCTTTTGTACCTTATCTTTCTTTTTTACTACAAAGGTGGAAACCCAGAAGGGACAACGCCTTGCCCAGCTTGGTAGCGATAAGCGTTACCCACTAAAGTATCTTAGCGAAATGAGAATAGGTTGTTTCGTGATGAGACCCACTTTCCTTTTGCCATGCAACCAAAAGTCACTACCATGACATTACCACCATCTGGTTTGGTGACCAGATGGTGGCAATGTCATCTTGCTAAATACCTATGAACATAATGGGTGACTGGTGAGACCTCCCATCCCTCTTAGTTAGGTCTTGCAGAACTTGTTTATTTTTATCATTTTCTTAGGGTCCCTTAGTTTCTTATTGAGAGGCTCTTTATTTCCTTCTAGGGATCCCCTGAGCGAAACATCTCTAGGTTTTATTTCCCCATGGCTTTTTATCTTTTGCAATTTGCGCACCCCTTGGGCCTTTAGCTGCTATCCCCACAGAGACAAAATTAGTACCACGAAGGTCATCCTAATGGCGGACTAGGGGAATGGGATGGATGGCGGGGTATAAGATGTAAAAGTGATAAGATGGTGGGAAGCCTGGTGATACGGCCACGCAAATCCCATGGTAGCTAGCAAAACCATGAATACTAGCTTGCTAGTTGCCCCATCAATCGCTAACAATGGTCAAAGTGGATTGAGTGTAGATCAAAGCGTTCATCGAAATGAAAGGAACCTAATGCATATATAGAAGGTTATAACAATCAAATGCTTGACACATACCATGATACCTTGGACAATTACCTCATGGATCAAGAGTCCTCTCGATGCAAGCCCAGACCGGTAATGATGGAAGTTACCCTACTGGCAGCGGAACAAGTCTGGTGAAGAGAAAGATGGAAAACCCTCAGGGAATAAATACTCAGAATCAATCTACGGCTCGGTACTCCATGTCTAGGACCATGTGGGCCTGAGACATGATGATCTCTAGTTATCCCTAGATATGGGATAGCAGCTCCGAAGAAGCACCTATTGACAATGGGCACATTTAATGAGTTTTTAGTTCTTAATACATTTCTATGGATGAGATAAAAATACTAGAATATTCTTAGTCGTCACAATAAATGAACGGTTTTGATTTCATCTATTAACTTTCGAGTTGTTATAAAAACATCCGTTTATATATTTACTTTTTACATTTACCTGTCAGGTGTTTAAAAATTCGCATGTTCACTAACATTGCCACATCTACAGTTAAAAGATATTAAAATATTCTCACGGAGTTTCTACTCGCTAACATTTGGTGGCCGCGTTTTTGTACTGGCATTACCAGTGATCGCCAATCGTGGCCTACGTTTAACGGTGTAAGGCGCGGCTTTTGGCATTCACCAGTGGCGAGTTAGTGGCTGTGCTAGTTACTATTACTATTGAAAGTTATTAAGTTTTAAAAAGTGAAAAATATAACCTATGAAAATATAACCACTTTTTAATTAAATGTGGTTGTTATTATTCCTATTATTATTGAAAATAACAAAATAAAATTTAGAATTTTTTTTTTTTTCACTCCGTTGTAAACCAATACGGCAACTGGATTGATACAAAATCTGTTACTTAACTTGCTCTGATACCAAAGCAACAATTGTCTCTGTTGATAACAATAGAAAATATTTAAATAATAAAGGCCAGAGACAATGACTGTTATTTCAGAATGTGAATGGAACCCCGTTATATTTGAGCAAGCTGCTTGAGATTGATGGGGTAAGAATCAGAAGGAGGGCCGGAGTAAGCTCTTGTGGCCAGAATAACGTTCACAGCTTCAATAAGTTGGAATGCGTCCCAAAATACATGTTGGTCCCTGTTGGTACACGGTTCCAATCCAGAAAGGCACGTTTTCCGTCCATTATACCTGCCTATCCCACAGCATATAGCAGTAAACACAGCAGCAACAAATTACAGTAACAGCTTATTCATGTGGATCTGCTCTACCTCAACCAAGATTTTAATGTCCCATGAGCACAAGTTAAAAATAAGTTACTAATATACCGTAGGAACTGGGATTGTCGATCATGTCTTTAACTGCACTGTAGGCATCTCCAAAGACGAAATGTGCACCCGGCAGATTGAGTGCCATAGTGCCCAAAAGAGATTTGAGCTTGGAATTGAAGAGCATGGCGTGCACATCAATGCAGCTGCCACACACTGTCAATGCAGCTGCCGTTGTTATTGGACATTGCTATTTGACTTGGAATGCATCCCAGAGGACCTATTGCTGCCATTGAGAACTTGCGAGCTCCCAAGTTGTATAGAGCCTGCACATCATATTCGTCATAAGAAAGTGATCTGTCAGCATCAATACTACCCTAAATGTTGATGTTTTGGTTGTACTTCTCAGACAGCCGGGCAGAGCTTATGAAACCAACCACCAATTGTTGTGAAAGTTGCCTTATGAGAATATCGCTTAAAGTATCTGGGGTGTATTGTCTACTGGTTGGATGAAAGTCAGGAAAATAGATTTTGCTAGATACTGTGCTACAGCCACCGCGCTTCCCAACTAAAATGTCAAATCCTCCAACGTCTTCTCAAAATTTTCAATCTGTTGATTGAACGATATGCGCCCAATCTATCAATTTTTCACCAAAAACAAAAGTGACAGATGCACCATGCCTTAATACACGTTTAAGCACCAATGGAAACTCAATTTATCATTTCTACCGGAACTGAGACACAGGGTTTTAGCCAGTCTGGTATTCCGGCTGCGGAAGTGTAGTTCACTCCATTTAGGATTGCTGAACCCTTTGTAGATGGGTCAAGGTATGCAGGAATGAGAGGTAGCCCCAGCAATTGCCCTGTGATCATTCATTCAACATTCTTCATGAACAAATTACTGTACAGTTTTAGAAATATATAAATCAGAAGTAATATTAAGAGTTAGATAAACTAGTTTTCGTCAATATCGTTGCACATATGATTAGTTTTATTCCATTAAAAAAAAGGTTAGATCAACTGGTTATCATCAATATTGTCATCAGTTCTATTCTATTTAAAAGATATATAAATCAGAAACAGATTAAAGGATTAACAGATTAGATCAACTGATTGTCAATATTGATGAGCATTTAACTACTTCTGCACATTCCAGTTTCCTCCGGTAAAAATATTAATCTACACATACAGGGAAACATCCCTAGGGTTTTTCAGCAGTTAGTATTTAACTTGTTCTGCCCCATTCTAGTTTCCTCAAGCAAGAGCAATAGTCCACAGCCACAGGGAGGAAACGTCCCTGGATTTCTCCACAAAATTTTCATTGGAAAAATATATACAAACCAGAAGCTTTAAATCAAATAATTATAGAATACAAACCTATAAAATCAACAGTCGTCCCGCCATTACAAAACCTTCCAGTAGGACAGCCTTCAAGGAAATCTATTCCGTAAGGTAAGAAGTTGGCTTTGGCAATGCTGGCTATATAGTTGTTATTGCCATTGTCGATCAGAGAATCGCCGAATATAAACATGGCAGTAACCTCATGCTCGGCCTCCCCAGAAATTACTCCAACACAACAAAGTGCCAAACAACAACAGAATTATATTAGCACAGCCGCTAATACAGCACTTGGATATCACTCAAAGGTGTTGATAAATAATTTATTAAATTTTATTATTGATTAACAAATAGACGGTTGAGCTTCATTTATTGGGTGTTAATATTTTAATTTCTATTTAATCACTTGAGTGGCAATCAGTTAGCTATCAAAGTAATTTTTTAAATATGATTAAGTAAATGCAAAAGTAAACATAAGAAGCAGATGTCTTTTATTTTGTGTGACGCTAAAATATTCAATACATGGCTAATCCTGTCCATAGAAAATTTATTAAACACTAAACCTGTATTAAATCTGCCCATTGTCAATGGGTGTAAGGCGTAACAAAGCATAAAACTGTGTTAGAATTTAAACACCTGATCCCCATTGCAAGCAAAACAGCAGCTGTGATTAATTGCAATCTTGGAGATAGAAATATTTGAGCATAGTTTCGAGAGTCCACCGAATTCACCAACAGTCCAAACTCGGCCAATATCCACCGCGTAGCATTCAATGCTGTGTGGGGTGGTGTATAGCACGTCTAATTTGAAAGCAATTCAAATCCGACGGTACACCACCCAACGCAGCAGGGTGATCAACCTTTTCGTATCAGGGTATTTCATTCGTAAAAATTATTGATTAGTTTCACATTCGCCCACACCGCATACCCGGCATGGGCGTTATGTATTAGGGTTATGAATTGGCGTGAATGCATTCATGTAAGCCAGCTAAGTTGTCATAGCTTTCGATGTTTCCATTTCAAACTCCTTTCCCCATTTCCGTTGCTATCTGCACAACTTCCAGTATTATATGCATCAAATTTTATAATACTGGAAGTTACTAACTTTTTTGGAAAAAATGATGGTCATATATCCCAACAATATGTCACTTGACAATCACATTTAATAAGGTTGAATCCCCACCTTGTATCAACACCAAGTAAATGTTCTTCCATCCACTACAACATTACCTTAGTTGTAGCCACCAAAGTCCATCATGTCTCTCATATAGTGTAATTTTAATGTGATATGTATTATTATTAGTCCCTGTCATAGACATAGAGGGACTATAACGATTGATAAATATAGTAGAAGGTATCAAAATTTTATAATACTGGAAGTTACTAACTTTGTTGGAAAAAATGATGGTCATATATCCCAACAATATGTCACTTGACAATCACATTTAATAAGGTTGAATCCCCACCTTGTATCAACACCAAGTAAATGTTCTTCCATCCACTACAACATTACCTTAGTTGTAGCCACCAAAGTCCATCATGTCTCTCATATAGTGTAATTTTAATGTGATATGTATTATTAGTCCCTGCTGTAGGCAAAGAGGGATTATAGCGATTTTAATATAATAGAAAGTATCATGTTTGCCAAGATTTGATTGGACAACGGATTGGAGGTCTTATTGTCAGCTTCGCTATTCCCAATGTTATATTTGTTGGCATATCCAAAGTATTTGAATCGCATAAGGTATTTTCGAATCATATATTTTCTTATGCATTGGTCGAAGGTGGATTAATGCTAGCATTAGTTCAAATGTTTCCTTAAGCATTTCCTATTGGCTTGAATACATTGTCTACCATATTACTATGTCTGATTTTTTCTTTATTGTTGCGTGCTTCGAGAGAGGAGGCTTGTCACACTGCATTTATTCTTAAATGTTTGAACAGGGCTAGGCCCTTAGACGGTCCTGACAATCTTAAGTGTTTACCTAACAACTCTAGCAGTCTTAAATGTTTATTGTACAAGTGCGTTGGAATACAGTTTTGTTCCATTTTTTTGATGGTAGTCGGACATCTTCCGTCGATTTTATATAATAAAAAGTACCATGTTTGTAAAGTTGTGATTGGACAACGGATTAGAAATCTTTTTCTCAGCTTCGCTATTCCCAATTTTATATATGTTGGCATATCCAAAGTATTTCATCGTATATGGTCTTTTAGAATCATATATTTTGTTATGCAATGGTCGAAGGTGGATTAATGCTAGCATTAGTTCGAATGTTTCCTTTAGCAATTCCTACTAGCTAAAATACATTGTCTACCATATTAGTATGTCTGTTTTTTGTTTTATTGTTGCGGGTTTCGAGAGAACAGATCTGCCACGTTGCATTTTTTCTTGAATGTTTGTATAGGGCTAGGCTCTTGGGTGGTCCTGGCAATCTTAAGTGTTTACCTGACAGTTTGAATGTTTATCGTGCAAATGCGTTGGGATACAGTTTTGTTCATTTTTTTTTATGGTCGACATCACTGCCTCAGTGGTCGATGCTTCTTCGTTTCTTCGTTTCAGGATTGTTGTTCTTGTTTGACTCAACTTTGCAAAGTTGAGGTCTTGTAGTTGCAGTTGGACATCTTCGTCGTTGTTCACTGGTTTGTTGTTCTTCAACTTTCCAAGTTATTCGACCTGTTATTGTGGTTTCCAGTTTTCGGGGCTGGCCTCCTGTCATCCCTCGTTGATGGGTAAGTTTCCCTGTTGTTGTTTTTCAATGGTGGGGGTCCCTAGCTCCAAATTCTATTGCAGACCATCTTTGTCTGTGCTCTTAATTTATGTTCCTAGAAACCATGCATCTTCATATGCCAACAACAACATTCATAGCTATTTGAAAAATTGCATTGCGAAGGGGTTCTTGAAAAATAGTTGTAGACGCAAGGAAAGCCTTTTATTCTGTGGGTTGGAAAACTGCGCCCACCTGTTGTGATTCTGCCCAGTAAATTTATGGTGTTATTTATTTGCATTCTTTCTTCTGTTTTGTGCCCAATTTTGGGCTTGTAGTTTTCCTATTTTGCTTTCCTTTTTTGGGGGGGGTGCTATTATTTTTTTCCCCCCTTTTATCTGTTTTCAGACAAACTTAAAGTATCTAACAAACACCTTTAAAATCAAAGTTGAGGGGATGGAAGAAGTAATAGATGTTGAGTTGTATGAAATAGATAAATAGTCCATTATACATGGCAACATTGACATGGCTTTGCATAGAAATGGCCTTTTTAGATTCGATGCATTCTTGTATACTGCAGGGGATTTTCTTTTGGATACATTCCAGGTTCTGCTGCATTTCCGGTATTCGTTGACCAAGCTGTGCAATGATTGATAGATTATTTCTTGGCCTGTTTCAAAAATGGCGACACGGAAGAATTGAACTCCTATGAATACGAAATATATTCCGTAAGGTAGGACAGCCTTCAAGGAAATCTATTCCGTAAGGTAAGAAGTTGGCTTTGGCAATGTTGGCTATATAGTTGTTATTGCCATTGTCGATCAGAGAATCGCTGAATATAAACATGGAAGTAACCTCATGCTCGGCCTCCCCAGAAATTACTCCAACACAACGAAGTGTAACAACAACAGCTAAACAAGGGAGCCATGAAGCTGTGTTAGAATTTAAACACCTGATCCCCATTGCAAGCAAAACAACAGTTGTGATTAATTGCAATCTTGGAGATCGAAATATTTTAGCATAGTTTCGAGAGTCCACCGAATTCACCAACCGTCCAAACTCGGCCAATATCCACCGCGTAGCATTCAATGCTGTGTGGGGTGGTGTATAGCACGTCGAATTTGAAAGCAATTCAAATCCGACTGTACACCACCCAACGCAGCAGGGTGATCAACCTTTTCGTATCAGGGTATTTCATTCATTAAAAAATATTGATTGATTTCACATTCGGCCTGCATGCCGGCAGCGAACGTTCCATGTATTGGGGTTATGAATTGGCGTGAATGCATTCATGTAAGCCAGCTAAGTTGTCACAGCTTTCGATGTTTCCATTTCAAACTCCTTTCCCCATTTTCGTTGCTATATGCATCAACTTCCATATGCATCAAATTTTATAATACTGGAAGTTACTAACTTTTTTGGAAAAAATGATGGTCATATATCCCAACAATATGTCACTTGACAATCACATTTAATAAGGTTGAATCCCCACCTTCTATCAACACCAAGTAAATGTTCTTCCATCCACTACTTCAATTATAGCGTCCACTACAACATTACCTTAGTTGTAGCCACTAAATTCCATCATGCCATGTAATTTTAATGTGATATGTATTATTAGTTCCTGTTGTAGGCAAAGAGGGATTATAGCGATTTTTATATAATAGAAAGTACCATGTTTGCCAAGATCTGATTGGACAATGGATTGGAGGTCTTATTGTCAGCTTCGCTATTCCCAATGTTATATTTGTTGGCATATCCAAAGTATATGAATCGCATAAGGTATTTTCGAATCATATATATTCTTATGCATTGGTCGAAGGTGGATTAATGCTAGCATTAGTTCGAATGTTTCCTTAAGCATTTCCTGTTGGCTTGAATACATTGTCTACCATATTACTAAGTCTGATTTTTTCTTTATTGTTGCATGCTTCAAGAGAGGAGGCTTGCCACACTGCATTTATTCTTAAATGTTTGAACAGGGCTAGGCCCTTAGACGGTCCTGACAATCTTAAGTGTTTACCTAACAACTCTGGCAGTCTTAAATGTTTATTGTACAAGTGCGTTGGAATACAGTTTTGTTCCATTTTTTTTATGGTAGTCGAACATCTTCCATCGATTTCGTATAATAAAAAGTACCATGTTTGTAAAGTTGTGATTGGACAATGGATTGGAAGTCTTTTTCCCAGCTTCTCTATTCCCAATTTTATATATGTTGGCATATCCAAAGTATTTCATCGTATATGGTCTTTTAGAATCATATATTTTGTTATGCAATGGTCGAAGGTGGATTAATGCTAGCATTAGTTCGAATGTTTCCTTTAGCAATTCCTGCTAGCTAAAATACATTGTCTACCATATTAGTATGTCTGTTTTTTGTTTTATTGTTGCTGGTTTCAAGAGAACAGATCTGTCACGCTGCATTTTTTCTTGAATGTTTGTATAGGGCTAGGCTCTTGGGTGGTCCTGGCAGTCTTAAGTGTTTACCTGATAGTTTGAATGTTTATCATGCAATGGCGTTGGGATACAGTTTTTTTTTTTTTTTTTATGGTTGACATCACTACCTCAGTGGTCGATGCTTCTTCGTTGCTTCGTTCCAGGATTTTTGTTATTGTTTGACTCAACTTTGCAGAGTTGAGGTCTTGCAGTTGTAGTTGGACATCTTCGTCGTTGTCCACTGGTTTGTTGTTCTTCAACTTTCCAAGTTATTCGACCTGTTATTGTGGTTTCTAGTTTTCGGGGCTGGCCTCCTGTCATCCCTCGTTGACGGGTAAGTTTCCCTGTTGTTGTTTTTCAATGGTGGGGGTCCCTAGCTCCAAATTCTATTGCAGGCCATCTTTGTCTGTGCTCTTAATTTATGTTCCTAGAAACCATGCATCTTCATATGCTGACAACGACGTTCATAGCTATTTGAAAAATTGCATTGCGAAGGGGTTCTCGAAAAATAGTTGTAGACGCAAGGAAAGCCTTTTATTCTATGGGTTGGAAAACTGCGCCCACCTGTTGCGATTCTGCCCAGTAAATTTATGGTGTTATTTATTTGCGTTCTTTCTTCTGTTTTGTGCCCAATTTTGGGCTTGTAGTTTTCCTATTTTGCTTTCCTTTTTTGGGGGGGGTGCTATTATTTTTTTTCCCCCTTTTCTCTGTTTTCAGACAAACTGAAAGTATCTAACAAACACCTTTAAAATCAGAGTTGAGGGGATGGAAGAAGTAATAGATGTTGAGTCGTATGAAATAGATAAATAGTCCATTATACATGGCAACATTGATGTGGCTTTGCATAGCAATGGCCTCTTTAGATTCAATGCATTCTTGTATACTGCAGGGGATTTCCTTTTCGATACATTCCAGGTTCTGTTGCATTTCCGGTATTCGTTGACCAAGATGCGCAATGGATTGATAGATTATTTCTTGGCATGTTTCAAAAATGGCGACGCGGAAGCATTGAACTCCTATGAATACGAACTGGTATCTAATTTTCTTCGGCAGTTGCACGGAATACATGATGTCGCTACGTATTTTTCAAAGATGCGATTTTCTACATCTACATCTCTACCTGCACATGAAAGGGGACTCTGGGGAGACACATTTTGAATACGGTGGTTGTCTAACTAGATCAATATATCAGTTGGAATATGGTCATTGACAAGAAAAAGAAGATATCTACTATTCAACAAAGGTGCCTCTGGCAATCCATATTGCATCTTGTTCCATGAGTCCAATGGTCTCAATGGTCATTATGAACCACTCATGTACAGAAAAATGTCCATGTGCAATGTTGAAGTAGCTCATATTTACTTGTCCCTCTTTTGCAAAGACCTTGAATCGCAGTGGGAACGAATTATGCATCGCATAGATAGCCATGGTTTACAGGTGGCAACAAATGTTGTGTCTAACTGTGGAGATAGTCCGTTTAATGTGAAATCACTGTGGTTTTACACTGTGCATTCGTTTTGCAATGCAATTGTAGGCGACAACCAACAGGATTTTAGGTGCTTGCATCAACACCTTTTGCCATATCTCCTAGAAAATATGCCGACAGTTGGAATTTGGCAAGAATACCTTTTAAACATGGCACTTCCATATGAAAAAGGGAATGTGGAGGGTTGCAGATTCTGTTTCCAATGGTTGTCTATGATATCCAGAGTAAATTTGCAGGTTTGATCGGCGTTGCCAGATGGCACTGTCCATTCTTGGTTTACTGATTCAAATTACGATCGAACATTTGACATCCTCTCGTTGAAAATAGATACAACACATATCCATTATGAACCTTTGCTTCGACATATCCGTGGTTCAGGGTTGGATGTCCATGCCACCCAAACTGCATCGAATATGCATATGAGTGGGATGCTTTTTAGTGAGAATGAAACTCTTGTCGGGTCCGATATGGCCATGGAGGGATTGAACAAAAAAACGATGCATGAAATTCATTACAGTTGTGATGAGCCCATACAGGGATTAAACAAAAAACATAGAGTAAGTTATCAGAACTTGAAAAAAACTATGCGTCAAATTCGTCCCAGTTGTGATGAGGCCACACAGGCCTTGAACAAAAAACGTAGGGTAGATTATCAACACCTGGGTCAGAGTGAAATTCATCCCAATTTCCATCATCTCATCATGCCCTTGGTTAAGAAACGTAGACTAAGTTACCACAACTTGAAAAAGGTCATGCACGAGAGAAAGAAATACATTGCCACACTTACTATTAGAGAGAAAGCCACATATCACAATCTAAAGAAACTTGTCTGTGAATAAAAGAAAAAAAACATGTGCGCTCACATATCCTAGAATGGTCATGCAACCATCACATTCCGTGCTCTAGCAACAACACCATGGACTAGTGGCAATGAAAACCAGGAAACAATTTCTACCCATACTTCCCTACGAAAGAAAAATGCAACACAGATGTACATGAAAGAAATTAAATATACTCCTTCCATTGCATGTGCAATTTGTGAGCAGCTGAATTTCTAAAAAAACAATAAGTCTTTCACGGCTACTTTGCAAGCAGATTACTTCCAGTTGACAATGCACGATAAAACATTTTCCAGTGGAAAAAATTGTCTTCCATGCAAACGGTCGCTTCAACATGGAAAACTGCCATAGCTTCCAACCCCTGGCCAAATAAGATGTAATGCACCACTACCAGATGTAAGTGCGCTTACGAAACTTGAGTAGAGACTTGTCTCTCTCCGAATTGCATTTACTGGAATCAGGCCTTGAGGCTATAAACGACTCGATATGGGCTTAACAGGATCAATTATTAATGTGCCTGTTCGAGTAGATGTTGTACAAATACCCTTGCCACAATACAATGGAAATTGTCATGGCTCTGAAAAGACGCTTGCGATACAAAAATGCATATCAGACAGGCAAAGTGTGTGTACATGTTGTTATGAAATAATTAAAGGAATTATGTTCAAGGGCCCTGTACAAAGAACAAAACAATTGTATAAATGACAACTGGAACAATGTTCTTGCAGAAGAGAATAACAACTCTGCAGACACTTTCGAAAATCCTATTGAATTTGATACAAGTGATGAATCAGAGAATGAAGCGTGTGTTGAGACATTGGTGCATGGATTCACTGGTTCACAGTGTATTCGTGATTTGCAAGACAAGATTATTGAAATTGCACCTATTGAGGCGCAACCTCCAGTTGGAATATTCAAGGACAAATTTGCTAAGGAAAAAGAACTTTCCAACACTCTTCTATGGAGATGCACGTGCCACTGATATCACAGAATGATTCAATTATCATAAATAGTCCGATGGGCACTGCTACATTCAAGCGGTTGCATCTCCTATCACATAACAAATTTGTTTTTCAAAACAATGTGCATAGTAATACAACAAATTCTCTCCTGCATGTGGATCCGAATTAGAAAAGCCCAATTACAAGGAAGAAAGTTGTTGGCGAAGGATGTGAAGTACAGGGTAAAGTACTGGGGGCAGTTCCACAAAATTTCTGTACAAATGCACTGAACATATTCATGCCCAAGGTCCAGAAATTAATAGTCCATCATAAATTTGATAGTTCTGGCAAGATTCCAGCGCAGGAAAAGGGAAAAAGAATTAAAGGGGAAGCGGACCAGCCCGAAATTTAGGGTAAAAACATGGACCTTCAGCCTGATCTGGATTGCATATTCTGCAACCTTGATCAACCTGGAGACCCAATTCAACATGACTACCCAATGAACATAGTTGATATCGAAATTTTTGAGGAATATGAATCCTTCGTGTTCCAGACTATTGTTTTTGAAAGCAAATCAAAACAAAAATAGTTATTGAAAAAAAAGATGTCAAAAATAAGTAAGGAAAACATCATTCAGAACTTCACCTTGCCAATATGTAGGGGTGGAAAATCTCTCAACTTCACATGGAAACCGGAGATTCTCTTCATGACTCCGTTCGATTCATTGAGGCCGAGAATGGCAAACTAAAGGACCGGATTAAGGAATTAGAGGTAGCTTTGTTTCCTGTGCCATTGCTTGGCAGTCCTTCAACAATAGCCATACCTTTGACTCCCTGCACCCTTGCAACAAATCTAAAAGGCTCCTACAGCTTCATGCATCCTGTAGAATATATGTAGAGAAAAATATCAACAGAAGAATGGAACTGATCACTAAGACCTGGGAAACATCACAAAATATGGATTCGGTGGGAAGCAAGGCACATAATGTGTTCCAACTTCTGGAGACGGATTTAAAAAATGAAGAAACTTTGTATTTGCACACGGTCATCCATTTTTCCTTTCATGTCAACAACATGCCAGAAACAACAAGAAGACAACATGGTCTCCCATCCACAAAATGACTCATTCAATTAGAAGCATGTTGGGAAAAAAAAGGAGAAGAACCTGTATCTCATTGTCCAGTCATGTGAGCAAACAATATCAAAGAAAGAAACATTAGTCACAATAGTGGCCAAAATAGACTTAGTCGGAAGGAAAAATGACTTCCAGGACCCCAGCTTAATCGTCAACTCATTGGCGTTAACCAAGCAAGCTTTTGATAAACAACTTGATAATTTTTAGGCCTTGTCTCTAGAAAAAATTTACAAGATTCTTGAATATGATGAGGAAGACGTGGACAACTAGTTGGTCCGCTATTCGGTGAAGAATGGAGTCATTCATCAGTTTCTGTGTAATTATTATATTGATCTAATTGAATTAGAAAATGAACTTTTTAGCATTGAAATCCAGAATGACATCAACGTCGCCCCCTTGAGAAGCTATATTGAAAATAACTTGAAGTGGGTGCCCGACGAAATCCAACAGGAAAATGCATCAACAAGCAAATAAAAAATTTCCTTCTTGGAACATTCCTATACATTCTTTGTTTATCATTCTAGTTATTGAAGCGGGTCGGCCACGAAAATCAATAGGAATACGCATCAGCAAGAAAATACCAAAATTACTTATATGTACCATGCATGTAGGTGTATAGTCATAGTCCTTCCGTTATCAATCCAGTTATTCTACCTTTTATGAATATAAATCTACAACCAATGTCTGATATCTTACCATTTCTACTTTTCAAGTATTACAGTCTACTGTGTCAAGCTTCTTCTTTTCATTCATATTTCTTGTACATATTTCTCTTATGGTCCGCGGGAGCCCTAATCCCAGTCTATATGACAAACACATTTAAATTTCCAGGAATATGTAACAAAGTCTTCTTTTTTCCATATATTTGAAATAAAACTATTCTTGTGTCTTCTCGTATATTTATGTGTTTCTACCATTTTCTCTTCAGTTGTGTTGAATGTGAAGACATTCTGTTTATTTTATTTCAATTCTCTTCCTTTCTGATGCCACATGTCCTTTAGAATGTTTCTGACAGAGGCCCTTACAATTCAAATAGTTCGAACTCCGGTTGTGAATTTGTATATCGCCGAACTCTAGGTGTTCTCTGTAGGCCACGGAACCATAGAGGGCCATTTTTTAGCCCGCCAGCTCCAGAACCCGCAATACAACAACTAACTAACTATGGATTCAGGGCTCCTTCCATGCTCTATCAAATCTCATCCCCATAGCTTATAAAAGTACATATTTCGTATGTATAAAAGTAAATATCTGCTTTTTAAAATTACATCTTTGGTATGTATAATTTATGCTCTCCAGGGACCTTTAATTTTATAAATTACAATTTCTTCTCTCCAAGATCCCTTCTTTTAAGGAAAACTTATTCGGCAATGTTGGTTTTTTTTGTGCTTTTCTCCACTAAACTATGTAACAGGCGTCACTACTATTTTTTTTGTGTTTTCTTGTCTGCGACCGTATGTAAAAAAAAGTACGGTAATACTAAATGTTTTTGACATGAGGCCCTTAAAATTGAAGTTGTGCCCAATTCTGATTGTCAATTTGTATATCCCGGAACTATCAGTGCTTTTTTGTAGGGCACAGAACAATAAAAGCCCAATTTTCAGCCCCACATCCTGAGAACCTGCCATCCAAAAATTGGCAAATTATGTTATGACAGCTCCGTCCATGCTCTTTAAAATCTCATCCCCATACTGTATAAAAGTACATATTTCGTATGTATAAATATAAATATCTACTTTGTAAAATTATATATTTTGTAGGTATAAATTATGCATATTTTTCCCTGCGTGGTCATTTTCAAAATTACATATGCAGTAAATCACTCACTCAAATTTCATATATCATATTTTACACACACACACACACACACACACATATGTGTGTGTTTCTTTAAATTTACAGGAATATGTAAGACATTTTATTATTTTTTCTACATAAATGTCATAAAATTGTGTTCACTACTTTATCTTTACCACCTATCCTACTTACTCCTTGCCACAGAGGTCATTACAATTGAATTAGTCCGAACTCTACTTGTCAATTTGTATATCGCGAAACTTTGGGTATTTTTTGTAGGCCACGGAACAACAAAAGCCCATTTTTCAGCCTGCCAGCCCGAGAATCCATGATGCAAAAAAACTGGCTAGCTATGAATTCAGGGCTCCATGTATGCTCTATAAAATTTCATCCCCATAGTCTATAAAAGTACATATTTCGAATGTATAAAAGTAAATATCTGCTTTATAAAATTGCATCTTTTCTATGTATAGTTTATGTTGTCTAGGAATCTTTAATTTCATAAATTTCAATTTCTTGTGTCCACGAACCCTTGTTTTAAGAAAATCTATTTCGGGAATGCCAGTTTTTTTGTGTTCTTCTCCACGAACCTATGTGACAGACGTTACTACTATTTTTTTGTGTTTTTTTTCCACGAGTGTATGTAAAACATATGTAAAGAATACTATTTCGGGAATGCTACATTTTTTTGGACACGATGCCCTTAAAATTCTAATAGTCCACAAGTTCGATTGTCAGTTTGTATATCGCGGAACTATCAGTTCTTTTTGTAGGATAGGGAAGAACAGAAGCCCAATTTTTAGCTCAACATCTCGAGAACTCGGCATCCAAAAACTGGCTAAGTATGGAATGAGGGCTCTGCTTTGTAAAATTACATATTTTGTATCTATAAATTATGCTGTGTAGGAACCTTTCATTTCATAAATTTCAATTTCTATTGTGTCCACGATCCCTTCTTTTAAACAAAACTAAGTCAGGAATGGTAAATGTTTTTGTGTTTTTTCTCAACAAACCTATGTAGCAGACATTACCACTATTTTTTACAATTGAAATATTCCGAACTCTACTTGTCGATTTGTATATCGCGAAACTCTGGGTATTCTTTGTAGACCACGGAACAACACAAGCCCATTTTTCAGCCCAAGAACCCGCGATAAAAAAATTGGATAAGTATGAATCCATGGCTCTGTGCATGCTCTATAAAATGTCATCCCCATACTCTATAAAAGTAAATATTTCGTATCTATGAAAGTAAATATCTTCTTTATAAAATTGCATCTTTCGTATGTATAATTTATGCTGTAGAGGAACCTTTAATTTCATAAATTTTAATTTCTTCTGTCCAGGAACCCTTGTTTTAAGAAGCATACAAAAACTAGCGAAGTATGGAATGAGGGCTCTGCTTTGTAAAATTACATATTTTGTATCTATAAATTATGCTATGCAGGAACCTTTCATTTCATAAATTTCAATTTCTATTGTGTCCAAGATCCCTTCTTTTAAACAAAACTAAGTCAGGAATGGTAAATTGTTTTTGTGTTTTTTCTCAACAAACCTATGTAGCAGACATTACCACTATTTTTTACAATTGAACTAGTCTGAACTCCGCTTGTCAATTTGTATATCGTAGAACTCTGGGTATTCTTAGTATACCACGGAACAACACAGGCCCATTTTTCAGCCCAAGAACCCGTGATGCTGTCCAGGAACCTTTACTTTCATAAATTTCAATTTCTTATGTCCAAGAACCCTTGTTTTAAGAAAATCTATTTCGACAATGCTAGTTCTTTTTGTGCTCTTCTCCACGAACCTATGTAACAAACGTTACTGATATTTTTTTGTTTTTTGTCCACAAGCGTATGTAAAACAAATGTAAAGAATACTATTTCGGCAATGGTTAACTTTTTGGACAAGATGCCCTTAAAATTCTAATACTCCGCAAGTCAGATTGTCAGTTTGTTTATCGCGAAACTATTGGTTTTTTTTGTAGGTCACGGAAGAATATAATCCCAATTTTCAGCCCGACATCCCGAGAACCCGCCATCCAAAACTGGCTAAGTATGGAATGACGACTCCGCTTTGTAAAATTACATATTTTGTATCTATAAATTATTCTGTCTAGGAACCTTTCATTTCATAAATTTCAATTTCTATTATGTCCACAATCCCTTGTTTTAAAGAAAACTAAGTCAGGAATGTTAAATTTTGTTTGCAGTTTCTGTCAACAAACCTATGTAACAGACATTGCCACTATTTTTTACAATTCAAATAATCTGATCTCCGCTAGTCATTTTGTATATCACCGAACTCTGGGTATTCTTTGTAGGCCACGGAACAACAGGGGCCCAATGCTAAATTTGTTCGACACGATGCCCTTAAAATTCTAATAGTCCGGAAGTCAAATTGTCAGCTTGTATATCGCGGAACTATCTGTGCTTTTTGTAGGGAACGAAAGAACAGAAGCACAATTTTCAGCCCGACATCCCAAGAACCCGCCATCCAAAAACTGGATAAGTATGGAATGAGAGATCCGCTTTGTAAAATTACATATTTTGTATGTATAAATTATGCTGTCCAGGAACCTTTCATTTCATAAATTTCAATTTCTAGTGTCCACGATCCCTTCTTTTAAAGAAAACTAAGTCAGGAATGCTAATTTTTTTTGTTTTTTTTGTCAACAAACCTATGTAACAAACATTACCAGTATGTTTTACAATTCAAATATCCCCAACTCCACTTGTCAATTTGTATATCGTGGAACTCTAGGTATTCTTTGTACACCACGAAACAACACAGGCCCAGTTTTCAGCCCACCAGCCCGAGAGCTCGCGATGCAAAAAATTGGCTAAGTATGAATTCAAGGCTCCGTGCATGCTCCACAAAATGTCATCGCCATACTCTATAAAAGTACATATTTTGTATGTATAAAAGTAAATATCTTCTTTATAAAATTGCATATTTGGTATGTATAATTTATGTTGTCCAAGAACCTTTAATTTCATAAATTTCAAGTTCTTATGTCCAGGAACCCTTGTTTTAAGAAAACCTATTTCGGGAATGCTAGTTTTTTTTGTGCTCCTCTCCATGAACCTATGTAACAGACGTTACTACTATTTTTTTGTGTTTTTTGTCCACGAGCGTATGTAAAACATATGTAAAGAATACTACTTCGGGAATGCTAAATTTTTTGGACATGATGCCCTTAAAGTTCTAATAGTCTACAAGTCCGATTGACAGTTTGTATATTCCTGAACTATCGATGGTTTTTGTACGACACAGAAGAACAAAAACCCAATTTTCAGCCCGACATCCCGATAACCTGCCATCTAAAAACTAGATAACTATTGAATGAGGCCTCCGCTTTGTAAAACTACATATTTTGTATGTATAAATTATGCTATCCAGGAACCTTTCATTTCATAAATTTCAATTTCTATTGTGTCCACGATCTTCTTTTAAATAAAACTAAGTTAGGAATGCCACTTTTTTCTGTTTTTTGTGAACAAACCTATGTAACAGATATTACCACTATTTTTTCCCATTTTTGCCCACGTACTCATGTACTACAACTTCCTGCCCACGTGTCTGTACTCAGTTGCATTTATTCCCTTTCCCACAGATGGGGTGCTAGTAGAGCACACGTGTCGAGCGGAGCAGCCAAGAGCGATCCTCCGTGGTGCCAACCACGTGACGACCGTGTGCCACTCCCTCCCACCTACCTCATGACTTTAAATTCAGCTCGCTCAAGGCAGGATGTCATCACTCTCAGTGTGCCTTGCTCTTCCTTCACATCCCTTCAACGAACCAACACCCTCGTTGGGCCTTTACTCTACACGTGCGGCCATTTATGGAACCTCACCAGCTCCTCGACCTATTTCAATTTCTCCAGCGACTCTAGATGGCTCATTCTTTCCTGGTTTTTCTTCTCAGAGCTTGGCCTCCTGCCCACCCTTTCCCTTCTCTGCTTTTGTCCTCTCCTTCTCTGTTCCTGGTGCATTTTTTCTCTCCCACTATCCCAGAGATTCCCTGACTACGAGGGAAGTCGAAACACGGGCCATCCTGCCAGCCAAACCGACCCCGTATGCTCCCTCCCTGTTATCCTCCTCCCTGGCGTAGTCGACTCAAATTATCACTTCTCTCTCGCCCCTTCCTGTGTCCCTTACCAACAGAATGGAGGGGATGGACTGCTCAGGAGCGTCACTGGACTATAACCTAGGACCTTTAGGCAATTCGACATTTGTTTCACACCCAGGCCCTTTGGCTCCTCCCAAATCTCCGGCCACCCAATCACTTGAGGACAAGGCTCACCCCGCCCAATTTCAGATGGATGGTCCAGAAGCTAGTCAAAATTCACGACGACAACCCTAATCTCGAGGTGGTTCCAACGCTGACCCATAATGCGAGTGGAAAACAACCCTTGCACTGGTGCAGAGCCTGGTATTCAACCTGCGTCAGGACATGGACGACCTTCGGTTCCGCCTCGAGACCCTGGAGGACAAATCCTCTCAACTCCTGCAATTTCTCCCCACGTTATAGGGTGGTCATCACCTCCCAGCAGAGGCAGCCCAAGCAGCAACAACCCAACCAACAACTACCCTGGCACTAATGTTGGCACTGGAAACTTTGGTCCACGCAGAGGCAGACCTCAAGCAGCAGAGGCTTCCATAACGCTTGTAGGAGGTCCAGAAGGAAGAGCACATGCCATCACAGACGGAGGACGCCATGCAACTGGATCAGACACCACTCGAGGAGGAGCCACCTCCTCCTGGGGACACGACATTCATCGCCTTCTGCATGCCCGCGTTACCGCACTACAACCCATACCAGTGATCTGTTTGTTGTTTTTGTCTATTGTTTTGTCATGTGCATGGCGACCTTTCATGCATTTGTCCATGGTTATTATAGTTATGTTCTCTACACTTTTCACAGTTGTAATGGCCACCCTTAGGGGCTAGAATTTTGAACTATTTTTGTGTCACTAACAGTCTAGTCTTCAGTTATGAAGCGCTTCGACTAGTTGAGCTAGTTTACCCTTGAGGCATCTCACCGTTTACAACTTGAAACAATGGAAATTCTCTGTAGTCCTTCATTTTGAAAGACTTTTATACAATCTTACTTAAAAAAAAAAAATATTGAATAAAATTTACATAATTGTTTATACTATTCGTTAAGTAAAACATGTTATAGCATTATATAAATTACTATAAATCTCCATACAGTGTTATAATATTCTATAAATTGCTCAGTCTCATGTATATGACGGAATTGTTCAGTGCAAAATGTATATGACTGAAGTCTTCGGTCCAAAATGTATATCACGTAACATGATGGACATGAAAAGTGTGAACCCGCGACTCCGCCAACCCGCAACTCTGTAATTCTTCCCTGCAAAATGTATCAAGTTTTATAGCATTATACAAATTACTATAAATCTTCCTACAATAATATAATTTTCTATAAATTACTATCTCATGTATAGGACAGAATTGTTAGTTGCAAAATGTATGTGGCGGAAGTGTTGGGTGCAAAATGTATTTCACGGGACAGGCTGGCCATAAAAAATGAGAAATGTGAACCCGCGACTCCATCGACCTGCCACTCCATAATTGTTGGGTTACATTGGTTATGTATTAAATATCTCATGTACTATCAAACTAATATCCTAGGAACCTTCCTTCATGTACCAGACATTAATAATTTTTGATAAATTCCAAATCAAACTAATTTGGGAATACTAAATTATGCATGAATACCACATGCATTGCAACTTGCAACCCACACATTTACTCCCCTTCCATCCTGGCAGGGACTACGCTGCCATGCAACACTTGTTTGTTAATGGAATTGGGGATTCTCTAATTGTTACAACTAATAGACATATGTCCCTATTCAAATCCAATATCTCAGAATAATTGTTACAACCATCTCGTTTCCATGTATTCTTCATTAGCTACAATGTACTATGCTTTAGTACTAGATTTGGAAACTACATGTTGCCTCTTGCTCCTCCAACTCATAATTCCTTCAAATAGTGTAAATGCATAAGAACTAATGAACTTTCCATTGCCAACATCACCTATGGAATCAATGTCACCAAACCCATGCAATAGAAGCTTGTTTCTTCCATCTCCTTGATAACAAAAAAACATAGTAATTATCTCTCTAGGTACCTAAATATTCTTATTGAGTACTACCTTATCTTCAAGTATAATCCACTCTATTCAACCTAGAAATATACCTTCCTTTGACAAATTGTTTGCAACCTGATTCTTTTCTTGTGTATGCTTGAAAGAAATTGAAGTAAAAGTATCCTTCAAATCCCAAATCTTATCAAAAACAAGTGATTGGAGAGTAAATTTATTTAACATAAATTCATTTTTAAACCACTTTATTAAAATTAAAATGAATAAATCTCCAAAATCTAAAGTATAATCCACTCTATTCAACCTAGAAAGATACCTTCCTTTGACCAATTATTTGCAACCCGATTCTTCTCTTGTATATGCTTGAAGGAAATTGAAGTAAAAGTATCCTTGAAATCCCAAATCTTATCAAAAAGGTGATTGCAGAGTAAAGTTTTTTAACATAAATTGATTTTTAAATCATTTTATTAAAATGAATAAATCTCCAAAATCTAAAGGTTTGATTGACCACGTTTTCTGTGACCACTTTTTGTTGCAAGTGTGAGGATCAACTTCACTACCATCATTTATGAAAAATTATCATGCCTCATTTTCTAAAACTAAGTGCACATTGTTGTGTGTGTGTTTTTTTTAATCTTTTAAAGAATATTGTATAAGGCGACTATTATATAGAGGAATAATATTATTATTATTTTTTTTATTTTTTTTTAAAGAATATTGTATAAGAGTACTATTATATAGAGGAAGAATGTTATTTTTTTATATAAAGAATATTGTATACGGGGATTATTATATAGAGGAATTTATTATGTTGTTCTTGTTATAGATGACTAGAATGTTCTTAGTTTTTTCTGACTTTGTAAGGATGGAAAGTTTGTAGATCCTTGTGATGAGGAATTTTTTGTCATATAAATGGTTTGAGAGCCTTAGGAGTTTTCGTAGTTTTTGGTGATGGTACCACTACTAGGACACCATTTTTCATATGTTTGGTTTGCTATAGGCTTGAACATGAGTGTTATTTAGCATCCAACTAATGTAATTTTAATTTTAAGGAATAAAATTATGATTTTTTATGTAGAAAAAAGGTACCTAAAGATCCTCTTATGATCCAAATTATTTTTTGAACGAAATGAAAGCATAGATAACAATGAAACAATCATAAAAATTTCCAGAAACATAGAAATACAACAATACTTGATTTCTATTAATGAAATAATTGTAAAGAG
Organism: Picea sitchensis; assembly: GCA_010110895.2. NCBI lineage: Eukaryota > Viridiplantae > Streptophyta > Pinopsida > Pinales > Pinaceae > Picea > Picea sitchensis. The sequence goes on along the minus strand of SNQJ01S0021121.1, from coordinate 39,598 downwards.
ACTGTAAAAATAAAGAGTGCCAAACTCGCTAGAATGGTGGCAGCTTTATCTCTGAGAAGAGATGTGATGGCTATTCTCATTCGCAAGAAGATGATTACAATGAGGTTTTGAAGACCTTTTTATTATAAAAATGAATGTTAAAACGCTAGACATCCAAAAACCTAACCCTAGGAGATGAAATGTCAAAAGTCACATGGGCCCCATTTGGGTAAGTTAGTACATTAACTTCCCGGGATTGTAACTTTTGCATACGATATTCGTTTTAGGTGCATGATAGCCCGTTGGAAAGGCATTTTTGAGAAATACGCATTACGTCGTCAAAATTTGACTTTGTCTACAGTTTGATTGTGGCGAGCCAAAAAAACATTGTTTAGGGCCCCAAAACGACCTTGGAAGTACAACAAAAAGTGTTGACATGAAAACATACAAAATAATCCAATGGGATTAGGTAGGAAGCCACCAATATCCACCTGGAAGATGTGTGGCGATCCAGACAGTCCCGAAATTGTAGAGCCCACAATTACAAAGAAGTACAAAAGAACGTGTTGCACTAAAAACTGAAAAGAGGAGCCAATTGGAACAGGTGGGTGGCCACCAATATCCACTTGGATCAATCCTCCCCCCTTAGGAAGTAATGGTCTCCATTGTGTTGAGTTCTCGGGGAAGAGGGGAAAGAATTTTCTGAATCTGGTGCTTGGTGAGTTGTGTGCCTTGTTGGAGAAGTTGTGCTTCTTGGCTTGTGGAAGACTTTCACAAACCTGTTGTTGGAGGGGTTGAATCTGTTCCACCAACATTTTGTCTATGGGTTGGATGGGGCATTGTGTAGGCATCATTGTAGGTGAAGAAACAATATCTTATGTATCTCTTATAATCTGTTTTTGTTGGATATAAGGTGTTGAGGCTGCAGTGGTTGTAGTGGTCTTTTGTGCATTCTTTGAACAGACTCTGAAGAGGATGGATTTTGCAGTATGAGAGATTACCTTGCAGTGTTTTTTTGGTGGATCAGTAGTTGAAACTACCTTTGGTATCCTGTAGAGCTGACCTCCTAGAGTAATAATGAAACTACAAGGTCTAGACTCATAGACAACATGACGTTTCCACATATATGGTTGGCCCAAAACAACATCACAGACATCAAGGGGGGAAATATCACACACTACCTCATCCTTGAAGGGATGGATTCCATAGAACATGAGACACTGTTGGTTGACGCAAATATCTCATCCCTGGTGAAGCCACCTGATGTTGTATGGTTGCGGGTGTGGTGTTGTCGACAACCCCAACTGTTTGATGACCTTAGCTGATATGAGGTTCTTCTGGATGTCATTATAAACAATGAAATGGAATGGGGTCCCCTTCACCCACATCTATGAATGGAAGTGATGTTTCCCCTCTTTAGGATCTACTAGTTCTTCTATCTGAATTGTTGTGGTCACGACAATAGTAGTGGGGTTTGCGTCGATGATCTATGTATTTTCAATATTTTATGGATCGGATTCTGAATCGAGGTTCGACTCCGTGTCTTTGACCTCAACCACCAATGATTGTTTCAAGCGACATTCATCGGTGTTGTGCTAGGGGATTTTGTGGAAGTTATACCACTTCCCAGTGTTACTTTACCCTTTTTTTCCTGTGTCTTGGACTAGTTATCTAGAGGCTATTGGTTAGGACCTTCTTTACCGTTCTTTGGTTGTTCAAGACCTGAATTCCCATTTTTTTAGATGCCTAAATTTTTGCTCAATTTTGACAGCATATCGATAGGAATCCCCCAATGATGAGATGTTTAGGAAATCTATTTCGGTTTGATGTGCCTATGAAGAGCCCCACAGTATTTCAGAATCATATGTCGCTCGGAGTCTTTGATACCTATCTTGGTGCGCAAGGTATGGAAATAATTTATGAACTTTGGAATTATTTGTCTCTTCTCTTGTCGCAGTGTGGTCCATCTCATGTACTGGTCTTCATAGTTATCAATATGATAGTATTGTTCTTTGACCGCATCCACAAAAAAATCCCAGGTGGGCTCGGCCCCATATATTCTAGATTCCTATGTGGAAATTTTCTCCTAGTAAGTTTCCCACAAATGTTTGACATGGGGGAGATCCTTGAGGAGTGCGAAGGTGATATTTTCTCTATTGGAAACATTTTGAATAGAGAAATAACCTTCTAATAGATTTAACCATTTTTCTAGGGCATCTGCATCTATCTAACCTTCAAATATGGGAATATCAAAATTAACTTGTACCTTGAAGGGAGAGGTTCCTCCAAAATGGTGGCTTAATGAATATTTGCATGTGTCTATCGGCAGTCGTTGAAGGATGTGTGCAAAATTCTCCATCATTTCGTCCCGCTGTCGCCCAAGATCTTTCTCAAGCAACAAGTTAATATAATCTTATGCTCCGTCTTTTTTCTTTTTCTCTCGCCATCGAGGATTTCTTGGGTGTGTGGGAGTGATTGTCCTTAAGGGAGAAAAACTTGAGACCCAACTGGCTATACTCGGACCTTGTTGGGGACATGCACTGAAAAACAATCAAAAGTGGCCTTCTCTAATACCACTGATCTAGATTATTTTTTGAATGAAATGAAAGTAGCGATATTACAATGAAACACTCATAAAAATTTCCATAAACAGAGAAATACAACAATACTTGATTTCTATTGATGCAATTATTGTAAAGAGACTGTAAAAATACAGAGTGCCAGACTCGCTAGAATGGTGACAGCCTTCTCTCTGAGAAGAGATGTGACGACTACATTCATTTGCAAGAAGATGATTAAAATGAGGCTCTAGAGGCATTTTTATGATAAACATGAATTTCAAAACCATAGACATCCAAAAACCTAACCCAAGGATATGAAACGCCAAAAGTCATGTGGGCCCCATTTGGGTAAGTTAGTACATTAACTTCCTAGGGTTGTAACTTTTGCATACGATCTCTGTTTTAGGCGCATGATAGCCCATTGGAAATGTCCTTTCGAGAACTATGCATTACATCATCAAAATCTAACTCTGTCTACAATTTGACTGTGGCGATAAAAAAAAAACACTTTTTAGGGCCCCAAAACAGCTTTGGAAGTACAACAAGATGTGTTGACATTAAAAAATACAAAATAGGCTAGTTGGATTATGTGGGAGGCCACCAATATCCACCTGGAATACGTGTAGGGCTTCAAACAGTCCCAGAAGTGTAGAACCCACAATTACAAAGAAGTACAGAAGAACGTGTTGCACTAAAAACTGAAAAGAGGAGCCAGTTGGAATAGGTGGGTGGCCACCAATATCCACCTGGATCATCTTAACTCCCATTTTCCATGGAGTTTCCATGTACCTACTTATAACTCCTATTGCACGTGTAATTTCTGGTCTTGTAACACCATTGCATACATCAAACTACCATCCATACTCATATATGGCACTCTTTCCATCTCCTTTTCTTCCCATTTCTCTTATGACACATGTTAAGTTGAAAAATACACTCCCACATGAGATGGAGGGAAAACCAGTTTAAACTTCTTCATCCTAAAAGTATAAAATATGTTTTCCACTGACTTTATTTAGTTGAAAAACAACATCTTGTTTTGGTGGTATTTCTTCACTTCAATTGGTATTTCTTCACCTCAATTCCCAATAAATAGTGCAACTCACCTAATTTCTTTATGCCAAACTCACGTGGAAATTGAGACTTGTTCTCCTTCATTAGTTATTGAATGTTATTATTCAAAAAAATGGCATCAACATATAATAAGACAATAAAAATGAAGTATTACCTTCTTGCTTGAAGTAAACACAACAATTTACCTCACTTATTATAAACCTTTGTCCTACATCATATTTGTTAGAAGATCGGTACCACTTCCTTGAGCACTACTTCAATCCATATAATTATCTCTTGAATTTTCACACCATCTCTTCTTTCCCTTTTACCATAAATCCTTTTAGTTAATTCATGAAGATTTTTTTTTTGAGGTCACCATGAAGAAATGTTGTATTCATCTCATTTGTTCCACTTTCAAATAATAACCATCTGTGAGCACTAATGAAAACCCAATAGAGTCCATTTTGTACATAGGAGAGAAAGCATCCTCATAATCAACACCCTCAACTTGAGAGTATCCCTTTACTGTTAAACAAACTTTGTACCACTCCACCTTATAATTTTTCTTAAACATCCATTTTCATTCAACCACCATTTTGGTTTTGATGTATATGGACCGTTATCGCACATGTTGTAGGTTGGGAAAATCCTGACCCAACCACCAAATGGCGACAAAGTTGAGAACACCTGCCCACTGTCACCTTAGGCAGGTATCCCCGTCACTTTAGAGATGATAGAATCACCTCTTTGGGGGAATCTCGTTGACCCTGGGGAGAAGGAGATGGAAAGTAAAGAGATGAAGGAAATCCCCCCTATAGATCAATATAGAATATGCGAAAAGGCTTGGGAAAGAGTCTTGGTGGTAGCTAATGGTTGCCAAGAGATAAGAACACTTTCAAAGAATGATATACATGCCCGAGGTACAAGAACAAGCTGAGTATATATGTATAATGTTAGGTGGACAACCAAGTTAATTTTGTTGTCCCTAATTGAAGCAATAAACAATGATGTATATCAGCAATAAAATGATAATAATAGCTGCAAAATAAAGTTTCTTAAAGCTTAATAAAAAGTACAAGAGACAAGCTAGTAAATGACTAGTTTAGCTCAAGAAGATAGCGTGAAAATTTAGCAACAAAGTAAGGTTGTTATACACAAGTTCTGCAGAAGTAATTATCATCCTTATGGCTATAACAAAAAATTTATTACAACAGATAAATTAACCGTCAAAACTTGCCAATAATCCACCCAAAAATTGCACAAGACTTAGTAGATTACTATGGCAAACTTTTAGCCACTTTCCACGGTTGAATAACAGGTTATAAATGAAAGTATGTTATGGTTTATGCAGCCCTAATGGATGTAAATGAAATTTTATAACAGCAGCAATGAATACTTACCCAATTAAGATGCCATAGTGGCTATGACAAGCCTAGAGCATCAAGAAGAGATTGCAATTTGAACAATTTGATTATCTCATGTTTTCACATATCCCAATGCAACAATTTTATTTCTCCAATGCAAATTGAAAATGATTAATTCTTTAACTATTGGTTTATGGAGTCAATGAAAGAGTTAACTATACTACTTCCTTTAGGTTTTAAATCCTCTTACTCCCGAAGGAAACTAAATCTTCCTAGGAAAGTGTTAGGAGGGTATAAGCCCTTTTACTTCTCCTAGTGGGGTTGTATGCACTTATTTACAAGACAAATATTGATGAGCTTAGTGGGGTTGTATG
>SNQJ01S0021120.1:68144-113717 GCA_010110895.2 Picea sitchensis | reverse complement strand
TTTTAACTAAATATGTAAAGGGGTGTGTGACGTGTTCTACTTGTAAGTCCACTAATAGAAAACTGGGGCTATACTCACCACTTCCTGTTCCATCCCATCCATGGGAGAGTATCTCCATGGATTTTGTAGGTGGTTTACCAATGTCGAAAAGGGATCATGACTATTTGTATGTTGTAGTGGATAGGTTCAACAAGATTTGTATCTTAAAAGCAAATCACTGCTGATCAAATCACTACTGATCAAATCATTGCCATGTAAAAAGTAGATCATTGTTGAGCAGACTGCTAATCTCTTCTTTCAGTATGTTTGGATTCACTTTGGGTTACCCACATCGATTATCTTGGATCGACATACTCAATTCCTTGGGGATTTTTGGACAAGATTGTGGAGAATGATGGACACCAAGTTGAAGAGGAGCACTGCTTTCCATCCATATACTGATGGAAAAACAAAGGTTGTTAACTGAACAATGGTACTTTTTCTTCAAGGCTACTGCAACAAGCATCCCAAATTATGGGATGAATAGATACCCTATGTACACCATGATTACAATCGAGCCTTACATTCCTCCACTCAGTGTTCGCCTTTTGAGACATGTTTTGGGTATTTTCCTAAGGTTCCTTTGGACTTTATGTATGGGAGAGATGCCAATTCAAATGAATAAAAAAAAAAAGATAGAGCCTACAAGTTCATTCAGAGGATCCAACAGGTACATCAAGAAGCCAGGGAACAGTGGGAGAAAAGTCAAGCACAATATAAATCTCAGCATGACAAAAACATGGTTCATCATCAGTTCCAAGTTGGAGACCATGTATGGATTCACATCAACAAGGATAGATTTAAGGGTGAAGGCAAGAAACTCAAGCCCATCTATTATGGACCCTTCACTATTTTGGAGAAAAGTGGTACCAATGCTTTTCGTCTAGATCTTCCACCTTATATGTAGATCTACTCAGTTGTAAATGTGGAGAACTTGAACCTTTTTGAGCCTCCCATGATCATGGATCAGGGTGAGGAAGTTTCAATACCTTCAGTTGATGAGTTTTCTCTTGAGTACTTGGATGAGTTAAAGGAAGATATCATCTTCGACAGAAGGACGAGGACTTCATGTAGGGGTGATGTTGATTATCTTTGAGAAGGCTTAAAGGGCACACATCCAAGCAAGGCAAAGTGGATTGAGAATGACAAGGCGAGGGAACTCTTCCCTCACTTATATGTTGATTGATGAAAGATTTTGGTGGTCCAAAAATTTCTCAGTAGGAAGGTGTGATCCAAAAAGGATCCAAAGAAGACTAAGGATAACTCAAAATTCATATAAGCATCTTAGGAAGCTCAAAATGGCCTCAGCAGATAGAGAAAGGGAAAAAATTTAGAGTCCTCAAAACTCAATGAAATTGGCATCATTGCAAAGAGTGCATCACAATATTTCCAATGGCATAAATGACTCATCAAAAAAAGTTACAGATCAAAATATATTCATGGTCAAAGTTTTGGTCAACCTAGCCCAATCAGTAGGGATGAGTCAACATCGCTACTGCTGATGTCAACATTAGTATAGATGACGTCAACATCCATACAGTGTACATGGCACACACAGAGGATGACACGTGTCATGCTGACATCAACATGATTTTAGCACGATGACGTGGCAACACCAGAGGATGATACATGTCACTAATTTTTGAAATTTCCAGGTCAACATGCGGACCAATGAGGAGAGGCCACGTGGCATTTCATACAACCATGTGGCAGTCCGTACAGGACATGGCAGACATGTGGTATCCATACCATACATGGCAGGCAGGTGATGTGGTAGGGTGACGATACAGGTGAATGACATGGGCCAATGTTTGGCTGCCACATGGCCCTATCATGGGCTGCCACGTGGCAGTAGGAAAATTCCCAATGAGGCTCCATAACCGAAATTTCAAAAATAAAAAGCGGCCCACCAAATCTGGCGGAGGTCTCTCCAAATTTGTTGGCTGACTTTCCATATCATCCAACTTCGACAAATCTAAACAATGCTCCAAACTTGGCGGAAGTTTTAAACCAAATATATGTTTTGTTATAACTACAAGCGCAAAAGGAGAGTTCCGTGGGCTCGACTTCGGGACCTCCCCCAACCAAACGCCTTACATAGTATCTGCCAACCATTGAGCCAAACGAATCTATTGGTGAGTCTGCCTAACATTAAACTTAAATGATGAGTTTTCCCATTGACGAGAGTAGGGTCCTTGATGATACGACCAAGCATGTTTTAGAGGCAAGTACAGTGAATTAATTGTAGGTTGCAGGCACAAAAACTGAGACAAGATTTCTCATGGGTCTGGGAGTGCCAGAGTTGGATTGAAGCGTGGAGATAGTCATTTTTGGGTAATTCGATGCCATGAATTCAATGGTGTTGTTTTTTTTCTAATCTGAGCAAAGCTTTTGCAACTTAATTCCAGAATGAGGTATACTTATGTATTTTTCTAAATTCTTTTACCGAGTTAATAAAAAGGCCTACCCATTTGAGAGCAGGATCCGGAGACACAGTCCACCAAGGGAGAACTCCATTATCAAGTTTTTGTGTTCAAACTTGATGGTTGTATCTCTTCATTATTGAGCTTTTTCTCCTTTATGGTGCACTTTAATTTATTCTTATTTAATACAATTCTTTATAAGTCACATCGATGAAAAGATCCTGGATCAATAGTGGATGAGAATAGATGAGAAGAAGAGATCTTAGTACATAACACATCTTTGTTCTTATTGAATTTTGATACATTTTGAGTAGACTTCGACCTTTCTGCATGAAATTGTATTTGAATGTTATTGAACTAAATGAATGAAATATGAACATCTTTCTCTCTTTGCATTCTATGTGTTATGGTGTGGATGTATATCTATTTATGTTATTCTGTATGGTAGTCTGTCAATAAGCTATGAATGGGTCATCTTTGGAGGTTTCTTGTATGTTTTGTCCCTTCTCATCTATTGGCATAGGGGCAGACCCGAGGTTCAACGCTTCAACAACACACCAACACACCAACAAAACCCTAACTATCGACCCTTTCGGCAACACCTACAAAGCAAATGAAGTGTCACCCGAGGTAGAGGCAGGGGTGGTTGCAGGACTACAGTGTCTACAACCTTAGCAGGGACACAGATCTATGATTACAATACTCTAATAAGGCACTTAGCAGTTACCATTCATCAGTATTTAACTAGTATTTACTTCGAAGATAACAACCCTAATTACAGAGTAACTCAATACTCAAACAGATCCACACATCTAAGCAATTAGCATAAAGAAACAAATCAAATCTAGCATTCATTCACATTACTGAGCATTAATCTATTATATCAGATGCTTCTAACATTCATAACAACACTAAGCATAAATCTCATCAAAGGTACAAAGAAATAATCGAAATGCACAAAGCAATCATAACACAGGATATACGTGGTTTGCCCCCAGCCCGGGGCTACGTCCACCAACTCTTCTCTTCTTTATTATCTTCTTGTCAAGATTCTTACAGGCACATAACATCAAAATCCTACTCCGTAGAGGATAGGATATCTGCGCGCACCTCACCATATCCTCCTTCCCCAAGCTAGGTTACAACACAAATCCATTACACAATCTCTTACAGTCACTTGCACTTAGCCTTGCAAGTCTCACACAATATGCACAGAGCATGCACAACTATCACTTGCACTTAGCACATTGGCCTTCACTTGCCCTTTTTCACTTAGCATTACACACTTTTCCCACCCCTACTTACATCGCCTAACTTTCTATTTATACATTACAAAATGGGCCTAAACATGGTTAAACCAATGGGCTGACATCCCATACCCGTTACATAAGCCCAAAACCTAAAAATTCCCTAAAAAGGGGCCGATATCCTACGATATCCACTTCGACTTGTGCTCCGCCTTCGACAGTCTGTTGAAGTACCAAAATAGGTCAAACTTGACCAAGGATCTCCAAAACTTGGTCAAGGGCCAACAAGCCCCCAACACTCACCCGTGACTCGTCCAGAGTCACTTTTCTTTGGTTAATTTTTCCTCAAAAGCCTCGAGCTTGGATTGAGCTGCTTCAACCTATTGCTGTGCCAAGGCCTCCTACACAACGAACTCCTGAAGAACTACCTCGTTCACAGACCCTTCCAATTGTTGCTCAACTGTAGTGACTACCTATTCGAGTTCTGCTCCTCATCCTTCAATCTCTTTGAACTGTTGGCAAGCTGCGTCTTAGGTTAGCTGGAGCCTCTGAGTCACTTCCATGAATTTGCTCTGTATGGTATGGACTTGCTGTTGGACAGTGCGTTGTTCCTGGGATTGTTTCATTCTCTCAACTGCTGACAAGAGCTTCAACTGTGCCTGAACTGTTGCTGCTTGCTGCTTAGCCTCCTGGAGTTGTGACTTCAGTGTATTTAGTTTGGGATCCTTAGTGATTCACTCATAAGTTTGGGTGCTGCGATCACTTAGCTGTTTACATTCCATGGCGAAGGCCTTGATTCTCTCAACCGCGCTCCGAGCAATTGCTTCTCTTTGATCCCACACATCCTGTAGAGTGCTTGCACTATTTGTAGCTCTAGATTTGTTATTCTCTATTGAAGCTGCTGAATGGCTTCAGAAAGCCTTGCCACTTGATGCTCTACTGGGTCTTCGGTCAGTTGTTCTAAGCCCATCATAGAGCGAAGTGCTTTGTTGACTGCTTCTTTGATTCCAATCTGCTCCACGAGCAACTATTCTTTCTCTTGCTGGATCTGCGCTTTCTCCTATTCAAACTTTGTTTGGAGGGAAGCCTTCTCTTGCTGCGGAACCCTACGTTGCTCTATCACCTCCTCTTGTGCTTGCTTCAGAGCCACTATGGCCTGGTCCTTCTCTTCCTGCACGCGACGAAAGAGAGCTTCAATGGCGTTATCTATTCTGCGGAGTTGGGCAGGCTCATCTCCCAACTCTGTTTCATCTGATGGCGGGGGCACAGTGGACGCTGTGTGGCTGGATTGAAGGGCTTGCTGGACACCCCTTAGCTTTGTCTCAATTCTATCATATATAACCTCTTGTTTTTCTTCGGTTCTCTACAAAATATCTTCCGAGGCATCTAACACAACTGAGATAATGAAGTCGAAGTCATCCACCGTGAGCACAGTCTGTAGCTTCGACTTACTAGCTTTTGATTTCTTCCGCAATGTAGGTTTCATGGGGGAAACATTTATTTTCTTCAGTGGATCTACATAATCAGGGGGATTCTATGGCGATGTTACTTCACCTTGCTTCTGCTTATCTTCTTCCCCTTCTTTCTCTTATTTGTCCACTTCATCACAACCTCCTCTGCCAGGTGAGTCTGAAGCAGTTTCTTCTGAGACGATGTCCAGCTGTTATACCTCTTCTTTATTTTTCTTCCTGCTACTGCTGGGTGCATCATACTCTTTGTGGGTAACCACCAGGTTTCCAATGAATTCTGGGTTGGACAGTTCTGCCTAGTCGATTGGTATAAGGTACTCTGTGGGSCATTCCTTAGTGATCTCCTCCAAATCTTCCTCGGTGAACTTATAGTATGATTKCAACTCTTCTTTACTCTCGTTTGTGCGTGCAATGATATATATAAAATGCCTATATGCATGGAACTTGATCAAGGGCCTGAATCTGTCCAGAGTGTTTAGTGTCATATGGGGGAATGACTCAATAGAATGTTTCAGCTGCAGGTAGTAGGTATGGAATACTGCATTCGACTGCCATTGTTTTCCCATATCACTCGAATACTAGAGCGTGGTAAACTTCGTAGCAAGCGGCTCAAATGGCTCAATGTCAGGGAAGGTAGCACCTTCCGGCATCTCCCAAGATGTAACTGCGATGAGGATCAGGAGCCAGCTAAAGTGGAACTTATATCCCTTATCCTGAGCTTCGCGACAATCCACTTCTAGCTGGTTGACTAAGTAACTAGCCCAGTTCATTTGTAATCCCTCCACACACTTTCCCACGAGGTCAACGACAAACCCCATCACCTGTGTGGGTTTGTTCTTCCTTACTAGCTTACCAATGATCAACTGGAAAGAAAGGCGCACTATGCCATTCTGAATGGAGGATACCTTATAGCCTCACGTTCCCTTCTCTACATCGCCATAAGTATCTTTAATCCTCTGTGCCAGGGCGTGATCTGTAGCCTTCCCTGGGTAAAAGTCTTGTGGGTCAGGTCCTTGCATACTTAGGCTGGTGATCCTATGGATCAACTCTGGATTGACGGTGATGCGTCTGTCTAGCCATAAGTAACCACCATGGAAGCATGACAACAAGATTTTAACACATGCGTTAACCTCCTGATGCATTCCAAAATGTGGGATTTTCATTACGTTCAGGATAGTGGACTACACGATGTTCATGGTCCATGGTTGGGGAATGATTTTCGATTTCTTTCCCTTCGTCTTGGTCAAGTACTTGTGAGGTGCGAGCATGCCATAGGTCTTGCGGTCTCCTAGATTATAGTCACTAATCTTCAGAGTTGGAATTATCTCCAATTGCGGTATGATTGCACATATCCCCTTCGAGAGGTACGCCGCGATAACTGTGTAGTCGAAATACCTCAGGACACTATCACGACTCACCACAGCGACCAGAGGTGGGATGTAGTCATGCAGGATGGATGGGATTAACTTCGCATTTTCTAAGTCATCTCTATGCTTAGTCCTTTTCTCTTCTGCATATCGGGATGGTCCAGATCCACGAGCAGTCGACAGGGAGGCTTTCACTCCTCTCATCGATGAGGCTTGAACTCCTGCATACATCACTCTCTCTGTCATTAGATCAATTAAAATTTCCTCTACTGAATTTTCCATAGCGCTGAGCTCGTCTGACATGCACGCTCAAGATCAGATATCTTAGGCTGATGAACAATTTCTCAATGCAATAGAATGGATGGCAAGGTCTCAATAAGCACATCATAGTAACAATGAGTTCTCTAGTTGGATCGGATACGATTCGCGAAAGTGTGCTCGGTGCAATAGTCGACGAGATAAGTAGACAACGATGTAACAGATCCTTCCAACGGAGAAGAAGCTTTCATCAATGCAGTTCTGTCCATTACGGCGCGGTCCCAACGGTCCAATGGTGAGATTTCTAATCATAACTGCTGTTCTAACCATTCGGGAACGTCAATCTAACGGTTATAATGCCTCCAACGGTCATATTTCTCCACCATGGAAAAGTGCGAATCTGAGCTGCTATGATATTCCGATGAAGTTAGAATTCTGGAGACCTTCCTTCTACGAAGTCTTCTATGGAACTTCTTGTAATTTATCCAACTTTGCTTTCTTCTTGTTGAGCTTTCTAGCCTTCTTCCCTGTGATCTGCGTTACTAGGTTCCTCTTCCCATTTTGATTCTTATCTCCTCTTGGCATAGTAACTTCGCGCTGTTGATGGTATTTCGTAGGGTTCACGGCCAATACTTCTTCTCTATCTGGGGTAGGTGCTCTACTCTCTTGTACAGAGAGGTGTTTCAAGTCTTCTTGTGTTCTTTCAACTTCGACATCTAGGTTTCTAGTCCTCAGTAGCTTCGACTGGTTTTATTGTTCTTCTAGTAAGTGTGCTATTCTCTTAGCCATGACGTCTCTTAGTTCTTGTTTTTTCTGTTCTAGAGCCTCCTCTTCTTGTTTTCTTCGGATTTGATCTTTCTCAATCCAGGGTTTTCCTAGTAACATAGAAAATGGGACGTTGTTCTCAATAAATTTAACAACCTCAAATTATTCTCCTGTCGAAGTGCCATGAGCGCTCATAGATGTCTGGGTAAGTCTTCCACATAGGGTTATCAACTTTCCTCTAAATAATCCTATTCCTCCCAATGAAGGAATCATAGCAGTTTTTCCTAAAATTTCCCAAGTTCTTTCTGTCATAATGTTCACTTGTGTTTCCTCATCCAGAACACAGTCTATGTCGAAGTCTCCTATTCTTATTTCTATGCACTCTTTCTCCTTTAAGATCTCTAACAGATTGATGTCTCTATGATCATTCAAGGTTTCTTTTATTTGTAGTAATACAGTCTCTGATTATTTCTGGGGTTCTTCCACGGTCTCAATTTCTTGGCCGTTCTCAGGGTTTTCTTGTCTCATATTCATTCTTTCAACCTTAGCAATCATTCTAGGGCAATCCAGAACATCATGGTCCATAGATTTACAACAAAGACAACTAGGTCTTCTATCAGGGCAATCCTTAGCAATATGGCCTGACCTTCTGCAACTGTAACAAAGGGTTAATCCTCTCTTTCTCTTAAATGATCCGCAACCTTTCTTGTACTGCACACTAGGATCATAGTAACTAACCTGCAAAAAATTCTTCCTAGGATCCTGCATCCATTTGTTAGTCCAAACATTCTTTCTATGCATAGGAATAACATATATTTCATTATTTCTATCAGATCTACTCATATCAAACCTTCTTTCTTCTAACTGTGCCCTAGTTTTTAGACTAGGACAAAATTTATCAAACATACCTAGATCCATACTATTGAAGCAAAAATTTCCACTTATCTTACCTTTAACAGAGCACAAAGCTTTCAGAACTTACATCTTTAATAAAAAATTCTCACTTTACCTTTATCAGGGCACAAATCTTTTAGATCTTACCTCTTTTCTTTGGATTGGACTTCTTTTCTTAGCACAAAGATTTCACAAGTCAAGTAGAATACTGCACACTAAAGCAACATATATACACACAAAGATTTCTTTCTTTTCCTTAGTTCTCGACAATCACAGTTTCACGTCCTGGCAACAGAACCATTTGTTGGCACAGGGGTAGACCCAGGGTTCAACGCTTCAAAAACGCACCAAAAAAACCCTAACTACTATCCCTTTCGGCAACACCTACGAAGAAAATGAAGTCTCACCCGAGGTAGAGGAAAGGGTGGTTGCAGGACTCCAGTGTCTGCAACCTTAGCTGGGACACAGACATGTGATTACAATACTTTAACAAAGCACTTAGCAGTTACCATTCATCAATATTTAACTAGTATTTACTTCGCAGATAAGAACCCTAATTATAGAGTAACTCAATACTCAACCAGAGCCACACATCTAAGCACTTAGCATAAATAAACAGATCAGATATAGCATTCATTCACATTACTGAGAATTAAGCTATTATATCAGATGCTTCTAACATTCATAACAACACTAAGCATAAATCACATCAAAGGCACAAAGAAATAATCGAAATGCACAAAGCAACCATAACACAGGATATACGTGGTTCACCCCTAGCCTAGGGCTACATCCACCAACTCTTCTCTTATTTATTATCTTCTTGTCAAGATTCTTACAGGCACATAACATCAAAATCCTACTCTGCAGAGGACAAAATATTTGCACGCACCTCGCCAGATCCTCCTTCCCCGCACTAGGTTACAACACAAAGACGTTACACAATCTCTTACAATCACTTGCACTTAGCCTTGCAAGTCTCACACAATATGCACAAAGCATGCACAACGATCACTTGCACTTAGCACATTGGCCTTCACTTGATCTTTTTCACTTAGCGTTACACACTTTTCCCACCCCTACTTACATTGCCTATCTTTCTATTTATACATTACAAAATGGGCCTAAACATGTGTAAACCCATGGGCCGACATCCCATAGCCATTACATAAGCCCGAAACCCAAAAATGCCCTAAAAAGGGGCCGAGATCCCGCGATCTCCACTTCAACTTGCACTCCGCCTTCAACAGCCTGTCGAAGTCCCAAAATAGGTCAAACCTAACCAAAGATCTCCAAAACTTGGTAAAGGGCCAACATCATCCTACACAAGACTAATGGTCTTTGTGATTCTCATAGTGTCTTGGGTGAGACCTTCTTCGATCTTTGACTAGAGATTGAATATGTCGACGCCTATGGGTTTTTGTTGGTAAAATATTAACGGACCCTAGGTCTTTAACCCCAAACAAGAGATAATCCCAACATAGTGCACTATGATTTACATTTTATTAGTTGTAAGTCATTCCATTCTTAGAATCATGTGTTTTTATGTTGCTTTTTAGCTGATCCAGGGTCGTAAGATTCATTCAACGACCGTGAATCCAATATGAGGTGTCCATATCAAGAAACACTAGCATGGAGTAAGGGATTCAAGAACCATTGACATGGAGCAAGGGAGTCAATATAACATTATTTCTTGGAGACTTATGGGTTTCATTTGTGCTAAATTTCTTCAATCTGAAGTAGAGAGAAGCCTTAATGGCATATAATTATTGTGTGTCTCCCAATATCTAGTTTAGGAAACCGACTCTCATTCACAGCCCCTCTCGGATAATCGGTCCCAAACCCAACGAGAATGTGAGGTCAAAATTCACGTCAATTCTTTTGAAATGTTCATCCATGAGGCCGCACATGATTGGAACTCGACACCTGCGGAAATGATCGATTATGTTCCATATTTTCCCTTCACTTCCCCCACTTCAATGCTCTCTCCAAACCTTATGGTGCTTGTTGTCATCAATACGTGCATTTTTTCCCACAATATATCCACTTTAGAATTTTCCATCCCTTCCACCGATGTCCCAAATTTCTTTATTTCTCCCTTCACCACTACCCATTCACATTATTTTAACATCTTTGCCATCATTCCCTACATGACAAATTTCTATGGAATGAGTAACATTGGCACTGACTCTACTAAAATCAGGTTCTTGATTCTAGGAATCTTGTCAGCTAAAGATTGAGGTAGAAATGATCTGTTGGGAATTTATTATCTTCGATTAGGCAAAGGGAAACACAAACCTTGAACCAATAGATTCTCCCCAAAAATTAAGTATGCAATATATGATGCGAATGATTTAAACTTAAAAATATCCTCAACATTGCCAAATGATATATATTTATGACACATTGTGCTTGTACCTATTGTTATGGGATTTTTTCTCACAGGGATCTCACTGAATAATTAGTAAGCTCTCCCTAGGATTGGCCTAGCAATCCTAGATAGGAATGGGATAGATTTCTTATGGTTCTCCTAGAAACAAACAATAAGATCATTACATAAGAAAATGAGACAATGGAATACCTTTTCCTGAAGGTTGTCCTTAGTGTATCTTGGCTACTGCAGTCTTGAAGTTCCAACTTCAACTTCTACAACCTGCTTCCTACACATCAAAGAGAAAACAACACCATTCTACTTCTCTTCCTAGTGTTGGAATCCTAGATCTATCTTGGATATAACATGATCTATAACAATATAAACTAGATATCAATATTTATGCAACAAAGGAAAACATTTATGGGGAAAACCAATTGTTCTATTAATGAAACATAGAGAATGCATGTGAATTCATACCTCAACTTGATGAAGATGCATCCTCCTTTAGACTCCTTGCTCCTTGCCTCTCCTTGCAGCTCCTTGGACATGCTAGGCTCATTGAATCCTGGATGTGATAATGGATACCTTTGCAGTTGGACAACATAACAATACTATTCAATGCTCCCTTCTCTTTCCCAAGGTTTGCCTTTGTTATATAGATCTTCGAGGAGGCTTGAGAGAGGCTTATATATCTTCTAGAGACCACTAGATACTCTAATGATGTGAGTTCCTAGGGATTTGAAACGAATATCCAACTCATCCCTCACCTTGTTGATATTATGGTAGCTGCGGGAGGTATCAATCTCCATGTGTAACCTTTGCTAGATTAGAATATTCTAGAAGCTAGAGAAACCCTAAACAGATGTATAGAAACCATAGAAGATATGCCGACTCAATAAAAAAATTAATATTTAAGTATTGACCTATAAAATAAGAAGTCGACCCGGACAGGAGACAAAGATCACTATAAATAGAGGGTGCTTGAGCTCATTTGGTCATACACACTCTCATAGCTCACACATACAAGTGGTGCACAAGTTTGGAGAAGGAGTGCAGCTGCAACTAATGAAACTGGAATTTTGGTCTTGGTTTTTGGTTTATGGACTTTCTGTTTAGTGCACTATTCTTGGAGAAAGAGAGATATGCTATCTCTTGGTTATCTATTGGGTCTAGTACTGATTCCATAACTATTCTATCTGTCAAGGTTATGGTGCTTGGGGGTGGATGCGTGCCTATGGTTGGGTGACAATATTGAGATATTTTCTATGGATAAACGAGCACATCTCTTTTTTTCTAATAGGTTATGGGTCCACACTATCTTCAGACAGTCTAACCACTGGAAGATATTTTGGGAAGCTATTTGTTAAGCTCGTTGTGGCACCAGTTACAACTGCAGCTAGGTTTTTATGATTATGCAGCTGCAAAAAACCTTAACCCTTGTGTCCAGGCACTTCTGGTGAAGCATTTGACCTAATTTCTTAAAATACTAGTTCGCCCTAGCCTAGCACACCTCTTGGTAGCCTCACTCAACAAAAACATCAGGTTTGAATTTTTGGTCAGAGTCAAAGGTTGACTTTTGGTCAAATTGATTTTGTGGCCAAAGTTGAAATTTTAGAGTTTTTAGCTTGTTCTAATCATTGAATATTTCGATTGAGTTTCTAATCTCTTCTTGTTAAGATGGTATCTAGTTTCAAATTGGATGACAAGCTAGACAATGCTACAAGACTTCAAAGGTATGCACTTGTATATGTTATCCAAGTTATATCATCTAACAAAAACATGAGTGTGTTTGCAGGGAAAGTACTAGAGACCTTGTCCAAGCTATAATCTTGGATTCAGTGCATTCAGAAGAACAAGCACACCCTCCATAGCAAACGAGGCTTCATGTTCCAGGTTTGATTAAATTGTTAAGCTTCAAATTTGTATATATCAAGGGTGATAATTTACACATTACAAAAACAATCTTTGAAAGGTTCTATTATTGCTAGGTGCAATGAATACTTGACTGAATATGAATACCATTGATATAGATGCT
This sequence comes from Picea sitchensis, assembly GCA_010110895.2. Taxonomy (NCBI): domain Eukaryota; kingdom Viridiplantae; phylum Streptophyta; class Pinopsida; order Pinales; family Pinaceae; genus Picea; species Picea sitchensis. The sequence continues at coordinate 100,846 of SNQJ01S0021120.1, read as the reverse complement.
TATTGTACTTTTTTGCAAAATGAACTAACATTTCCTCTAGAGAGATATTTCTTGTTTTCTCTGGTTGTTCTTGTTCCGGGTAGGTACTCTTGTGAAACATGTTTGATCCTTGTGGAAGCTGTCATAGAAGAAGTTTATAAGGATCAAACAATGCTTGCACTAACTTCTATATGGGAAACAATCATAATAAATAGAAACAAACTTAAAGAGACTCAGAGGGAGTCAGACTCAGAGGAAGTCAATAATAAAAAAGAAACCAGAACATGCTTGTGACACTTTGCAGAAAGCAAAGAGAAATGCAGTAGACGAAAGCATGGACTCTCTCAGAGATAGGCATGAAGCTGGGATTAGGAGGGAGCTAATCGCCAATGATATGATCCATTGAAGAATCCATGAATACTATGAAGTTTATGTACATGTTCTTCATTAGAAGTAGAAACCATGATAAGAAACACATGTTCAACCTGACTCTAGAAGAAGTTTTCTTACAAAAGAAGCCTTGAATATTCTAGGTTGTCCATCTACATTTATGTTCCTATGACGAAAGGAAGAAGTTGGAACCTTCAGGAAGGAAGGGCATGGAATCTATAAAAGATTCCATGGACTTCAAAGTTGAAAAAGAACATGAGGAAGAACATGAATATTCCAAGAAAGAAAGAAAAGCCAGAACAACAAAAATTGAACCGGTTACTATACAAAAAATAATAAGACTACTAGCATGATTTGAATCCACTAGAATCAGTCAAGCAAAAGGAATGGAAGGAAGATGTGATAAAAAAAAATGTGAGAAATTGTGAAAAAGACTTATAAGTGTAAGCATTGATAGATACAGGGTGAAATTCAGGGCTAGAGGGTTCTCCTAGAAGGAGGGAGAAGACTGTGATGACAACTTGTTCCAATCACTAGATATAACTCTACCTGATCCGTTATATCTGTTGCAGTATCCATGGGTTGGAGTTTCCATTAGATGGATGTAAAGACTATTCTTCTCAACAAAGTAATTGAAGAAGAAGCATATGTAGAGCAACCTCAAGGTTTTTGAGGTATACTAGAAAGAGACCCATGTAAGAATGCCTTGTATGGATTCAAGAAACTTGGTGCAGAGCCTCTCATGTATAGTAGAAGCGTGGTGAAAAATTCCTATGATAGAGGAAGTGTATCAAAATGGTTCTTCAAAAGTTCGGGATAATGGATTACAAATATATGGAAAACTCCCATGATGATAGATCTGAAGAAGATGAGAGACTCTGATCCAGTAGACCCATCCATGTATCGACAATGGAATGACTCCTTAATGTATTTGGAAAATACTTAGCTGGCTATTTTCTTTGCTGTGAAAATAGTTCCAAGTGGAACCTAGCCATGAAAATTTAATAACTGCAAAGCATGCCTTGAAATATATTTGTGGGACGTTTGAGTTATGATATACAACTGCATGGATTTATCGATTCAGATTGGGTAGGGAGTGCAGATGATAAAATAAGTGCTTCTTGGATATGTTTCAGTTTGAGATTTTCCATGATATCATGGGCTAGTAGGAAACAAAAGTCTGTTGCACTCAACAATGCAAAAGAAAAATATATTGCATCTTGTGATGCTTGTACGAAAGTAGTGTGGCTCCATAAGCTAGTTCTGGATTGTTCGATCAAGTGCTAGATTCAACCATGATATATTGTGATAACCAGAGCTATGTGAAGCTCTCAGAGAACCCGATGTTCCATGATAGGTCGAAGCACATTGAGATCAAGTACTATTTTCTCCGTGATAAAGTCTAGAGGAGAGAAGTGGTTCTCTAGTATATCTCAATTGATGAGAAGATAACATATATTTTGATAAAGCCTCTGTCCAAGATGAAAAGTTTGCATACTTAAGGGACAATATGGACTCATGGAGATGACTTCCTTATTGGAAAAGGAAGTGATTACTCCACAGATTAAGAGGGATAACTGATATGTTATTGATATATGGACAGTCATTTTCCAGTTTGGAAAATGGTCCAGGTTGGGAAATCACCTTCTAGTCTAGAAAGTGTTCCAATATTTCTGATGGATAATCATTTTCCAGTTCGGAAAATGGTCTAGATCGGACATTCATTTTCATAATGAAAATGGTCTGATAGATTGTTGATGTACCATATACAACAATGCCCCTTGTGTCCAGTGTGGGGGAATGGTCTAGGAAAATCATTTTGCTTGGAAGTCACTCTAAGTAGTGGTCAAGCAGAGTGGTTCGCCTCTCTGGGCAAACATTCTTGTGAATTTCACAGTTGTGAGCAATTTCGTAGAATGGTCCGTTATAACAAGTTGGTGCAGGACAATCATTCCCTAGGGAAGACTAATTCTATCCAAGTTGCACTATGATTAGTGCCAGAAGAATGGCCTAGTTAGGTGAATGGTCCAGGTTCAACAATCAGGGACAATTATTCCCTAGGGCATACTCATTCTCTCCAAGTTTCACTATGATTAGTGCCGAAAGAATGGCTTAGTTAGGTGAATGATCCAGGTTTAGAAATCACGAACAATTACTCTTCTATGCTTGAGAAGAATAGTCCATATATCCCATGGCTAATGTTTAACTTTCCAAGGGAAGATGCTCTTCCATACCTCAAATATGTGAGTGGAAGAATGACCTAGATGACTCGGTTTGTATCATGATATTGTTTATGCAAGATGATATCCGATGATATGATTGCTTTGGAGACTGTATGTCTATGGAAAGTAGCTGTATGCTATTGTGGTGGATGTGTTCCACTGGTAGTGACTGTGTGTCACTGGTTAGTAGCCGTGTGCTACTAGGAGTGGTTGTGTACCACTGGATAGTAGTTGTATACTACTACGAATATACACAATTGTGTTCTATTGGATGACATTGTAGCAGTTGCATGCTATTATCTGATTGTCATGGAGACTACCACTAGTGTTGGAGACAATTTCCAGCTAGATGGATAGTCAATGTGCTCGTGGACATTCTCCCTGTGAAGAATGGTCCAGGTTGATAGATTGCTGATGTATCATGGAATGGTATTTTCCTAAGGCACAGATTGTGGCTCGATTAGGAAAATAGTTGTGGACCGATATTTTGTAAGGCATATGGGTAGAGATTGATCTCTATGGTACATATGACCCTATTAGAAAATAGTCCGAGACTGACATTCCTGTAGGAATGGTCTCTGTATCCCATAGCATGGTTTTCAACATCTGTTAGGACAACTGATCTTCTAAGACGTATGTCCATAATATAATAATGGTTCGTGTATCACTCTATTGAGTAAGTGACTTATTCACATCATTCTTGATTACTTAGATGGAGTATGTCTTCGAGAAATGATGCAGTTGATGCTATTAGATGATACTGATAGTGGTGATGTTGATGATGCTACCAATAGAATGGTCTGTTTGTGCTCAAGACCATTACCGTTAGACACCTCCCTATCTAGGAGGGAGTGTTGATATTATGGCAGCTGTGGGAGGTATCAACCCCCATGTGTAACCTCTGACTAGATTAGAATATTCCGGAAGCTAGAGAAACCCTAAACAAATGTATATAAACCCTAGAAGACATGTCGGCTCAATAAAATAATTAATATTTAAGTATTGACCTCTAAAATAAGAAGTTGGTCTATACAAGAGACAAAGAGCACTATAAATAGAGGGCGCTTTAGCTCATTTTGTCATACACACTCTCACATCTCACACGTACAAGTGGTGTGAAAGTTTGGAGAAGGAGTGCAACTGCAACTACTGCAACTTGAATTTTGGTGTTGGTTTATGGTTTATGGACTTTCTGTTTAGTGCACTATTCTTGGATAAAGAGAGATATGCTATCCCTTGGTTAATTGTTGGGTCTGGTACTGCTTCTATAATTATTCTATATGTCAAGGTTATGGTGCTCGGGGGTGGCTACATGCCTATGGTTGGGTGACAATATTGAGATATTGTCTATGGAAACATGAGCACATCTCTTTTATTCTAACACACCTATCACCTTGTAACCCTCAATTATAGAAGTCTAACAGTGACTCGCTTGTTGAGCCACTAGTGTCTAGTGAGGGCCTCGCTTATTGTCCACTAGGTGTCATGCGAGGGCCTCCAAAAATGCTCCAAAAGGGGTCAAACCTTAGGAAAAATATGTATTAGGGCTTCTATCCTCTGATGGATTCCTCTTTGGCCTATAGGGAGGGAATTAAGGCTATAACAAATGCCCCCTAATGTGTGAGGTCAGGAAAGGAGTGGATGGATGAAATACATTACAATAATTTCCACGTGAGGCAACGTGAGGATAGATAAAAGTAGGTTCATAAACCAAAGAATTCCTGTAATGAAACACCAAGGACGAGAGCATACATAGACCAATCCCCTAGCTAGACATACTTATACCCTAAATGAGCATGGATTCCAAAAAATACACCTCAGATCCATGATATGAAATGCTAGACCATGGCCACAAAAGAATACACAATGGATCCATGTCATCAATAAGATTGTAGCCACGAGAAAATACAATGTGGATGTACGCCATGACCTCAATCATAGCCACACATAAGTACAATGTGGATCTATGTTAGGAACATTATCATAACCACCCGTAGATACAATTTGTATCTATGACACAACATATAAATGTCAAGAAGACAATGAGCATTGAGGACGGTGCCCCCAGAGTCTTCATATACAAGTGATATACTCCATCACAACTTGGGAGGGGATGATTTAAAGGAATGATGTGGCCCCAAACCCAAGGTATTTTCCCCAATCCCTAATGGTACAAATCTAGGACATGCAATTAAATGAGCTGATTCCGATCATGGTAGAAACTGTCTGATTACTGGTCATTGATGTATACCATTAACAGACACGAGGGGAACCATCGATGATGAAGATGGACCCCAAGGTACCTAGTATAATCTATCAAGTGCGAATAAATGATATGGTGTCAAACACTTGTAGAATCAATCGATTAAGAGTCAATGATGAAAATCAATTGTCGATCACGAGGAGGCTTGCCACTGAGGACTGCAAGCTCCAAGGTACTAGCTAGTTTCTAGATCCGTCTCCTAGATAATGTGATGAAGTCGATAGGAAGAGATTAGTCAAAGGAGGGCCTTGATGTATCCCTAATCCATCAGCACAAAACATACACCGAGAGATGATGTGATGAGAGAGTATCACAAAGTACAACTGACACAGGGATGGCCGACTCGAAAAGTCGAACAAAACAAAAAATGATCGACTCATGCTTAAAATTACCTTGAAGAAATAACACGACACATTGGTGACTTGGCAACAAGACACAAGAGCTAGATGAATATAGAGAAGCAACGCAAGAGACATTGAAGCACTCTCCATGATGACTGGAAGAGTAACCAACCAGATACTATCTATGACTCATATTGCGGGGACAACTCCTAGGAAAGCTAAAACCAACTGTATGATGGGGATTCAAATAGGTGCCATGTTCAAGGGAGACTTGAATGATGATGCCATTTTGAGAATAGACCAATGGTGAAAAACCCCCAATTTTTATTTATTTTTTATTTTTCATCTCCTTCATGGGTTAACGAGCATGAAATAATGACAAAAGTATGTTCGGTCTCCTTCATGGTTTAACGAGATTGAAATAATGACACAAGTAATCTAGATACCTTTTTCATGTCCTTTTACGAGTTTGAAAAAGATTTAAAAGTATACTCGGTGGGAAAGAAGGAGTGGCTTAACAACATACTCCTATATTCCAAGCGCATGGAACCGACCTCAACAATTAGGAATGAAAATGGTAATAGAAAGTGATATCCACTCTTAGCAGTTGTTCTCTCCCTGGGTAGGTGGATGCAAAACATAGGCCAAATAATGTAAGAGGTGGATGGTCAAGGATACTGCATAACGGTAAGTGGGATATGGGAAAACAACAACGTAGTGGCAGGAAGCATGACACGAGCAAAAAATCATAGGAAACCATTAAGAAACATACAATAGTTTTCGAAAACCCCCATGGGATGTGGTCAGAATATAGACGAAGAGAGGAGAACGATGCTCAATCTTCAAGTCATGACGGGGCTAAAGGAGGGCTCTCGGGCCTATGGGAAAATGCAGTATGGGCACAAAATGGTAATTCAGGTTCTAACTATGGTGCCCATGAAGGGTAGGAACTACTGAAACAATAACACCATGAAAAATGAGTGACTAAGGATGCACTCGGTTGGGTTCAAGCCTAAGGCATAACGTTGGTAGTATGGACAATTTATAATGCAAGGTGAAAAATGCAGGGAAAAACCTATCCCTAATTGCCAGTTGAGAAACACGTACCTCAAGTTAAGGGGATGCACCATTGTCATAAAAAAGTCCTTAGAATCATGTTAAGGACATTTAAACTAGACTCCAAGGTCAATTAAAGTAAAAATGGCATAAAAATAAAATGGGCTCATATAAAAATAAAAAACCCACTTTTGTGTCTCATGGTGAAAAATGAATTTGTTTTTGCCCCAAAAGAGTTATAAAAGGAAAACTCACCTTGGAGAAAAATCATTCTTCACTTTGCAAGAGAGGAGGGTTGAGAGATTTGAGGAGAAATCCCTCATCCAAGAGTAGGTTGGGAGCTCGGTGTGGAGATTTCTTCAAGCATTCAACCAATGTGATCTAAGTAAGTAATAGAAATGCCCTCTCTGCAAATTTCCTTAGAGTTTTTACATGGATTTTGGTGGAAAATACGTGGCCTGGAGGCCCATGGAGGGATTGACCGAGCCTATGGTAGAGGGTCCTCACATGAAACCTCATGGAAGTCATGCGGGGCCTCGTTGGATGCACTGATCACGTCTAGTGGAGCGTTGCGTGATGCTCTGAGAGCGTCCAATGATGCCTAAGAGAAATTTCTTGGGCAAGTCGACCGAGTGTGATCCAAATTTTATGAGAAGAAAGAAATGAATACATATTATTATCAAAAGATGCTTAACACAAAATAACAGATATACAATAAAACTGGTTTCTATTCAATAAGGAAATACACTGAAACTGTAAAATGTTGCGGAAAACAAGCTTGCTAGAATGGTGACGACTTTTCTCTGAGAAGAGATGTGACGGCTGCGCTCATTTGCCAGAAGATGATTACAATGAGGCTCTCAAGGAATTTTTACAATAAGAAGGAATTTCAAAAACCCTATACATCCAAAAACCTAACCATAGGAGATGAAGCGCCAAAAGTCATGTGAGCCCTGTTTGGGTAAGTTAGTACATCAACTTCCCGGGGTCGTAAATTTTGCATACAATCTCTATTTTAGGCGCACGATAGCCCGTTGGAAAGGTATATCCGAGGAATAAACATGTTTCTTATGGCGATCTCTACACATGTTGACTATGGCAATCCCTAAAAACGTTGCTTAGGGCCCTCAAAATGTCCCCGAAAATAAGGGACCCAAAAACTAGGAAAAAACTGTCGAATTGGAAAAATGCCAAAATGAGCTAGTTGGAATAGGTGGGAGGCCACCGACATCAATCTGGACAAATCCTCACCCCTTAGGAAGAAATTTTCTCCATTGTGTTGAGGGCCCCCATTAGATGAGGAAATTTCTGCTGAATTTGGCCTCAGGTGAGCCACTTGCCTTGGTGCAGGAGCTTCCTTGCTTTGAAAACTCGATAAAGCTAGATCCTTTGCTGACGAGTGCCCTTGACCTGTTTGTCCAAAATATGATCACTGGATTCCTATTGTATTATTTTGGGGTTGATCTCTATTGGTGTTAGTTGTTCTACTATCTCTGAGGTGTCCAATAATGGTGGGAAATAGGGTCGAAGGAGATCCACGTTGAACACTGGGTGCAGGCCAAGGAAAGGAGGAATGTTGAGCTCAAACGAATTATCACCCACAAACTTGGTGATGCTGTACAACCCCATAACGGAGTGGGCGAAGATTCCGATGGGGTCTGGTAAGGCATTCTTTATGCAAATGCAACCAAACTTTGTCACCCACCTAAAACTTATGTGGCACCCGATGTTGATAATGTCACTGCTTGTACTTGTCATTGGACTTCTGTAGGATATCCCGAACCTATTGACGGATGTGATGGATCCTCTCAATGAACCGGGTGGCTTTGTTAGCTTTCATTTGGAGAAAGAGATGAGTTGGTGGAGGTGACTGCAAGGGGTAGTGCAACATCTATGGGACCCAATGGTTGGAATTCCAATCCCACATGAAAGGGGCTGTGGCCAGTTGAGCTATTCAAGGCTCGGTTGTGTCTATGATGGACATAGGGAAGAATCTCATCCCATGTGCGAGGGTTCTTAGAATTATACATGCGTAGGATTTGCACTATCATTTGATTTACGACCTCGGTTTGGCCATCTGTCTGGGGGTGGAAGGTCATGGATTTGTTGATCTTGGTGTCCAACTATGACTAGAGGCTCGCCTAGGATGTGCTGAGAAATCGACTGTCCTGATCTGAGAAAATGATTTGTTGGATTCCAAAATGTACCCAGACTTGTTCAAAGAAGATCTTGGTAGTGGCCTCTCCTGTGATGCTCTTCTTGCAAGCGACCAGAATCACCATTTTAGAAAAAGCGATCAACAACCAAAAAAACATAGTCATTTCCCCGCTTGGTGGATGGGAGGCTTGACATGTAGTCCATGGAGATGGATTCCCATGGCCTTTCAGGAGTAGGTAGAGGGGTGTATAGGCCCTGTTTCTTAGTGGTAAGTTTGGCAATAGCACAGACAGTGCATGACCTGATATACTTGCTAACCTCCTGTCGAAGTTTCTACTAGTAGTAATGTTTCTACAACATTGCCATTGTCTTTTCGACGCCGAAGTGTCCTGCCACCCGACTGTAGTGGGATTCCTAGATCAACTTCGCTCGCTCACTTGATGGAATGCATATATGGCTCAGACGACACAAAAACCCATCCTAAATACGGAAATTAGCGACAATTGCATTTTTGCCCAACATTTGGTAGGTGATGGCGAAGTCCAGGTCTATCTCATAGAGTTGGGGCCATCTATAGGTCTCATGGCCTCAAGAGTCTAGCACCGTGGTGAGTGCCGTGACTGGCGATCTGCTGAGGAAATCAACGACGCAATTGGTTCTTCCTATTTTATACTTGATGTTGAGGTGGAATTGCTGCAAGTATGTGGACCACTTCTGATGGAGGTCATTCTGCAATTTGCCTTGTGTCTACATGAAATGCAATGGCTTATGATCAGTGTGGATGACTGTCTCCTTCCCAATAATGTAATGTCTCCATTAGCAATAGGCTTGCAAAAAGGAGTACATTTATTTGTCATAAGTAGGGTACTTATGAACAACATCTGATATTGTCTCACTATGATAGGCCACAGGGTGGTCATGTTGAGTGAGAACGACTCCCACAACATAGTATGAAGCATCTGTCTCAATATCAAAGGGTTGTTGCAGGTCTGGTAGTGAAAGTACTGGGGCTGAGCATAAGCGCTGCTTCAAATTATCAAACACTTGTTGTTGGGACCACCCCCACACAAATTTCTCCTTACCACCACCCCTCGTTACTTGGCTGAGGGCCCATGCAATATGGGAGAATCCCAACATGAACTTGAGGTAGAAATTGGCAAAACCCAAGAATCTCCGAAGCTCAGTGAGTGTGGTTGGGGATAACCAGTCACGAATGACTTGGATCTTGGCTGGATCCACATATACACCATGATGATCAACAATGTAGCCCAGGTAATGGACCCTATCCATGCTAAAGGAGCATTTTTCCAAGTTGGCATATAGCTTGAGTTGTCAGAGGGTGTGCAAAACCTGCTGTATATGCTACAAGTGTTCTGCCCAAGTCTTGTTGTAAATGAGAATTTCATCCATATACACAACTACAAAATTATTGGTGAATGGTCGCAKGATATCATCCATCATCCTCATGAAAGTGGCTGTAGCATTTGTCAAGCCAAAGGGCACGACCAACCATTCGAATAAACATTTCTTTGAATTAAAGGTGGTCTTCCATACATCTGTCTATTTTATCGGGACCTAGTGGTAGCCAGAATTCAGATCAATATTACTAAAGTATTTGTCCCCCATGAGATAATCAAGGAGGTTGTTGATTCGAGGAATCAGGTACCAGTTTCTGACTGTGATTTTATTCGGGGCACGGTAATCAATGCAGAGTCGCCAAGTTCCATCTTTCTTCTGTACCAACATGATTGGGCTCCCGCAAGGTGATGATCTGGGATGGATGTGCCCCTTGTGGAGCAGTTCTTGGATCTTTCGCTTGATCTCCTCCTTCTCTAATAGAGAGTGGCGATAGACTGGCCGATTAGGAAGTGATGCACTGGGGGTCAGATCAATGGGGTGCTTAACCTGACAGTACAGAGGTACCCTGGTATGTGAGGAGAAGATATCTGAGAATGCTTCCATGACCTTATCCACTTGCTTCTTCTGTGTGGAGAGGTCGGCCATGGAAACCCTAGATGTGGCCGTGATCTTTCGCTCATTTTGAGAGTGAATCACAAAGAATACAAACTTCCCCATTTGAGAGATGACCTTCCTACATTGCTTGGCAGAGATCAAGGAAATAACACTAGGTGGGACTGCCTCTGGTATCCTGTACAATTTCTTGTTCAATGTAATAATAACAATGTGAGGCCTAGACTCATATACATCATGGCGTTTCCATAAATATGGTTGGCCCAAAAGAACATTACAACTTTGAGAGGGGCAACATCACACAATACCTCGTCTTTGAAGGGCTTGATGTCGTATGACATGCAACATTGTTGGCTGAGGCATATGTCACTTCCTTGGCAGAGCCATCTGATGGTGTAGGGCTGCGGGTATGGTGTTCTCGGTAGGGTGATTCGCTTGAAAAAATCTATTGAGAGGAGGTTCTTCTGGCTACTGTTATCAACAATGAAGTGCAGTGGGGTACCCTTCACCCACTTTTGTGAATGAAAAAGGCACTCACCTTCCTCTGGCTCATCTAGTTCACCAGGTTGGATCTTAGTGGTAGTAATGGTAGCACTGGGTTCTGCATCAATGATCCGTCTCCCCCTTTCTTGTTTTGGCTCAAAGATGAAACCCGCATCTGATTCATAGTCTTTCACCTCAACCACCAACGACTGCTTTGAGCGGAAATCAACAATGTTATGCTAGGGGATCTTATGGAAGTCACACCACTTCTCGGTATCTTTCTTTATCTTCTTGGTGTCCTTATTTTCTTGCGGCTTAGAACGGTTGTCCTGAGGTGGTCCTTCTTTGCTATGTCCTTTGTTCTGTAGGTTGGGGCCACCCTTTCTTGGATTTTTCTGTGAGGGGTTCCTAGGCCCAAATTGTCGCGTCTTCTGTTTGAGCTTCTGCTTGATTTTGATGGCATATCAGTAGGTCGCGCCCAAGGATGAGATGTCCATAAACTCTATTTCAACCTGGATGGATCTATGAATACCGCCGTGATACTTGAGCACCAGATGTTGCTTAGAATATTTGATACCTAGCTTGGTGCGCAAGGTATGGAAGATATTTGTGAACTCAGGCACTGCTTGGTCTCTTTCTTGCTGCAGTGTGGTCCATTTTGTATACAACTTGTCATAACTTCCAACATGGTAGTATTTTTCCTTAATAACATCCCTGAAGGAGTCCCAGGTGACCACGACTATAAATAATGAGGGTTCCTCTGTTTCCTTCTGCTCATAGAAATATTCCCACCAATCTTTGACATGGGGAACGACTTTGAGGAGCACAAAAGTAATCTTTTCTCTATTCGAGAAGTTATGGACATAGATATACCCTTCTATCAGATTCAAACATTTGTCTACAACATATGTGTCTATCTGAACTTTAATTATAGGAATATCGAAGTTGATTTGTACCTTGAAGGCAGTGATGTCTCCGTTTGACGAAGATGCGTCTCCTGTTGGTAGCCTTCGAAAGATTTGTGCAAAACTATCCATCATTTCGTTCCTTTGTTGCATGAGGGATTCCTCAAGAAACATTTTGAAGGGATATCTTGTCTCATTGTCTTTATTTTCTCCTTCCATGAGATGTTTCTTAGGCGTGCGATAGTTTTTGTCCTCAAGAGAAAAAGCTTGAGACCCAATTCTTTGTACCCTGACCTTGTTGGGGACATGCATTAAGAACGACAACGAGAAGACATCTCTGATATCACTGATCCATATTTTATGAGCATAACAAAATGAATACAGATTATTATCAAAATATTCTTAACACATAATAACAAATATACAGTAAAACTGGTTTCTATTCAATAAGGAAATAAGTTGAAACTGTACAATTCAGCGAAAAACAAGCTTGCTAGAATGGTGACAGCTTATCTTTGAGAAGAGATGTGACGACTGCACTCATTCACCAGAATATGATTACAATGAGGCTCTCAAGGATTTTTTACAATAAACATGAATGTAAAAAAACGTAGACATCCAAAAACCTAACCCTAGGATATGAAGCCCCAAAAGTCATGTGGGCCCCGTTTGGGTAAGTTAGTACATCAAATTCCCATGGTCGTAACTTTTTCATACAATCTCAGTTTTAGGTGCACGATAGCCCATTGGAAAGGTATATCTGATGAATACACATGTTTCCTGTGTCGAATCCTATAAATATCTATTATGGTGAGCCCTAAAAACACTGTTTAGGGCCTCAAAACGACCTTGGAAGTTAGGGACCCGAAAACTAGGAAAAAATTGCCGAACTGGAAAACTGCCAAAATGAGCCATTTGGAATAGGTGGGAGGCCACCGAAATACATCTATATTAGAGTTCCTTTCAACAAGATTTCTTCCTAGCAGGTATAATCTTTAGGTAGTTTTGTGGTGATGGGTTGTTGTAATTATTGTATTATGGATGCAGGCAATGAGGCGAAAACGATTGAATGGAAGGAAAGGCGGCATGAAGCATATGAATTTACTTCTCAAGGGGATGATATGGCCTTGGTGGTTCTCCGGGAGTGTGCGCTCTTGAATTTCCTCCACTTCCCAATGTTAGGCTCCCTTGAGTTGTTACTAGACCAACTGGTCCGATACTGGGAGTCTGACCAAGATTGATTCATTATCCAAGGGAAGGTCCTACAACTGGACATGAATGACATATAATTTTGCACTGGGTTATCCTGGCGAGTTTTATAGTGGCGAGTGGGTTACACACCAGACATATATTATCTTTCGATTATGAGTTATATCGAGGAATACTGTCGGGTTGGTGCTTGGAAGACGAGCAGACAGAGCCCCATTCGAGATATTATGGATCTTCCCTTGAAGACCATTCTCTTTTTCATTACCTGATCTTCGGGATCTGTGATCCCTCATTTACTCCATTTTTCTTTCCATCTGTTCCTTATTTTCATCCATCTTTCATCCCATTTCAATTTGAGTATTTATCAAATCAAGTTTTTTCATCGACCTATCATTTAATTAGTTGATTTGATTGTCCAATTTGGATAGATGGTTTTGTATTTCCTCATTTTCTTCATGAGTCATGGAGGAGTTTTTATAGGTTTCATTGGTGGAATAAGTTTTGGATCTTTCTTTGGAGCCATGGAAAAAGGTTATTGGGTCTTAAGGACAAGGGAGTGTTAGGTGTTATAGCTCTCCGATTTACATGTAGGGTCCAACAATAGTACTCGGCTCAATATCTGAGAGCACTAACTAAGGAGGCTCAATCGTTCCCTTAGTCGTACTACTCAACTACCTAGGTACTAGAGAGTGGTCTCCTCAAGTGCTCTTCTCGGTGCACTATAACTACAAGAAGATTGAATAGATTATCTAAGGTTGGTTTCATGTATACCTAGGGGACTTCTTATATACCCAAAGGCAAATGGAAGTAATATTCCTTCTATAGGTGCTAACTAATGCGACACTACTCAAAGGGGTATCAACAAGGGTTACAAGGGTTTCCAATAGGTGAAACAACGTGTTTCTAGTAACCATGTGAAACCTTGTGTATTTTTTGTATGTATTCTTCTCCAACCTCAATTTTACCTGCTTAATGACATATCCTATGTTATTTAGAGGCATCAAAACACGTCTCTAAAAAAATAAAAATGAGCTTGCTAACCACATAAAAAAGATCTTAAAATCACTAGAAAATAACTTGTGCAAAAATCCTAACTTCCACAAGCAATATATCATAAAATATAATGATTCAAAATCTGTTTTTTTTTTTAAATTTTATTTTCAGATTTTGATGCTCTGATACCAAATGTTATGAACCAATGCCTTGAGAATGATAAAAATTCATTGCATACAATCCACTTCGAGGGGAAAACCTCCTTTTACAATATATCCAATTCACAAGACAAGACACGACAAGATGAGATAATATGATTCTAAGACTAGGTCTCCTTGGTATATATATAGGAGACAAAGGGTACAATTACAATTAAAGGGTACAATGAAGATTTCTAACTTACATACAAATATAACACTACAAATGTAATAGTTTAATAAACATGGCTTAATAAGGGTTTTATACATAACATGGGGTTTTGTCCAGGGATTAAGATATGTGATGTTCCAAGATTTGATGGTATAGGGCCAATTGACACATTTTTAGCATAGATGGAATAATTGGTTTTGGAAAACCAAAGGATACAAGTTATTAATGTGGTCGTCAAAGGAACACATGCACGCTGGTGGGAAACCCATTGTGGAGATATACAAGAATGGGTGCAAGTGGTCAAATTTATAAAGGTTAGGTTCTAGTCCACAACTGAATTTGCACTGATAAATTGATATAAGGGCACTGAGGATCCCGAGGAGCATATTTTCTTTTGCGAGAGGTGTTGGATAGCCAAGCATATTCCTCACACACAATGAGTCCATATGTTTTTCCATACCATGGAAATGATACCAAGAAGCTAGTACGTCCAAGAGGAAACAAGAAGGAAAACTAGAGACTAGGTAAGCGTTAGCCAACGGTTCTGCATCATGTTCAATTTCAACATGAAAATCCCAGTGTAGAGAGATGCACTCCTAATAATTAATGATTTCATATTCCATCGCCAGCTCGAGATGCTGCTCAGACATGTGGTATGAAAGGAAGGGTTGTTGGTGCTCAGGAAAATATTGTTGCAATATTGGATATGCTACCTCTCATATTAGTCAGAGAACTATGCTCCATGTTGGGACACACAAGGTATTATAGATGGTTCATCTAGAGTTATGCCAAGGTTGGTGCATTGTTAGAAAAAATATTGCGCAAAGATACAAAGTATATTTGGACACATGAATGTCATGAGGCTTTGGATACATTGAAGGAAAAGTTGGTAACTGCATCGATACTGGTGTTTCCAGATTGGACAAAGATATTCCACGTCTATGTGGACATATCATACATTGCACTAGGTGTCATACTCGTGCAACCAAATGAGGGGAACATTGATCACCCCATTTTCTCTACTAGCCGAAAATGATCAGAATATAAAAATAATTATACCATGATAGAGTGTGAGGGTCTGGCTATAGTATATGCCATGCATAAATTCCGACACTACTTAATGGCACCCCTTTCAATTTTTTTATTGACCATTCGATTCTCAAATATTTGGTCAATAATCTAGTATTAGGGGAGAGAATATGTCGATGGCTAGTGCTCTTCCAAGAATTTGAGTTCGAGGTAGTCATAAAACCAGGAAAACACCATGTGGGACTATATCATATTTTGAGGGTCGAGTCTGGGGAAGTCGGTCACATCTTAGGTGATGAGATTCCCAACATGAAACTCTTCAAAGTAGAGGTCGTACTGGATCAACTTGTAGATATTTCAACGTACCTCACAACAGGTTAAGTTTCAAATGACTTTAACCCGACACAACGCCAACAATTGGTGATCTGCAGTGTCGATTATCAACTAATCGTCAGACACCTATACAAGCTTGGCACCGATGAAATCCTTCACATATGTGTATTGAACCATGAAAAGGCCATGATGTTTTATGAGGCTCATGAAGGCATTGAAAAGGGAGACAATGCCAATAAAGCAATGATGCACAAATTATTACACGAAAGATTACGGTGACCATTAGTATTTGTAGATGTTAAGGATCATTGAAAATGATTGGATGTTTGCTAGCAGATTAACAAACCTTGATGACAAGATGAATTATTTCTATTCCTAGTCACAATGGTAGAACATTTCGACAAGTGGGATATTAACTTCATAGGACCATTCAGTCCCCTAGCATCCCATATAGGTGCACAATACATTATTACTACCATAGACTATTTGACACGCTGGTCGAAAGCTACGTTAGTGAAATATTGTACTACAAATACGACCGTATGCTTCAGCTTTGAGAATGTAATCATAAGGTTTGGCTTCCCAAAAGTGTTAATGAGCGATTGAGGTGCACACTTATTGAATGACACTATCCACACACTCACTCAAGAATTTATGATTCATCACCAAAAGAGTACCCCCTATCACCCACAAGCCAACAATATAGTTGAAGCATTCAATAAGATACTAGAGCATGCATTAACCAAGGTTTGTAAGGTGCAATGCGACAACTAGAATCAACATATTTCAACTGTACTATGGGCCTATAAAACAAGTTGTAAACAATTGACAAAGAATGCACCCTCCAGGTTAGTCTATGGAAAAGAGGTTGTCTTTCCCTTGAAGTTTTTCATCCTAAGTTTGTTAATTTCCTTTGCCACATAGATGTTCGATGATCAATCCCTTCAAAAGTGGTTGGATGAACTTATGGAACTCGAAGAGGGTGGCCTCATGGTGGGTCATAGCCAATTGGTTGAAAAGAAAAGACAAAAGGGATGGTAGGACCACAACATTCGACACAAAATTCTACAACCCGATTCTTTGGTATTATTATATGAAAATAAATTTCTCAAGCACCTTGGCAAGTTGTGCATGCACTGATTAGGGCCATTTCACTTGGTATACATCAATGAAGAAAGGGTAGACATGATTGAAACATTGCAAGGTTATCCCCTTAAAGGACTCATCAATGGGAGCATATTCAAGGTCTTCTATGGCCCGTAGGAGTCGCATGTGCCATATTAACATCCATAGTTGACAGGGTTAGCATAGATTAGGGATTAGGTAGCTAGGTAGGAAAGTAGTTATAATTATGCATAAGATAGAACAATAATAGGTAATAAAGGAAGACATGATAGGGTGCCTCGTCAAAATGTTTTAGAAATTTGATCATTTGTGCGAAATCAGGACAAATGTACCGGCTACATGTCTGAACAACATGCTCACACACGTCAAGTACCCAATACAGGGAAGTTAACAAGAGAGAAAGTTTAGGCAATGATATTTGGCCAGGTCACACAACACTAAGGGTCCCATACAGTTATGGTGACATGTCCCAACAACCACTTTAGTGGTACAATGGTACAGTTTGATGAAGAGTACAAATTATTCACAAACTAAGTGAATTAGGCATCACCATTGCTACACTTATAATTGACACACCCAAGCCTTGGCCCAACAATGCAATTCATCACACGGGAAGCTTCAACGATAGTTATTTATACTTCCCCATACTAGCACCATTTCATTGAAAAAGAGTCGATGATCATCCACATATAGTCTCACTAACAATTATAGCTTGATTAGTCATTGAGGTATTTTAGCCACCAACCTGACCTGTATCAAGAATTATAGTTTTTTGGAAAATTCCGCTACCCCATGGCCCCTTTCAATAGGAAAGCGATACTTCACAGCCTACACTCCAGAGAGGTGGCTCAATGCCCTACTATTCCATCTTCATGAGAATTGCATATTCAAGTTCGACTATTGGGTAGGGTACCCAACTTATAGCTCGCCAACTGTATGAACCCCATCACCAAATATTTCTTTGAACTATGCTTCTAATCTTATGCAGTGGACACCCCAATGCCCAAGGATCGAGAGCCAATGATCCTACCGCCATGGATCCACATCTTTACTGATGCTGATAGTCCAACTCTACAAACTACCCCCTCTATCGGTTGTAGTTGTATACATCTTCCCCACTAAAAACGAATTTGAGAACATGGAAGAAGATGATGGTCATGCATGATGAATCCATCACCCTGGGTCGAGCCCTGAAAGGTGATGGGGTGATCTTGCCAATTTATGAAGGAAGACCTTGGACAATATAATGCTGAGTGGTCTAGACTACATACTAAAATACATTTATCCTTCACTCGTCTAGATGGAGATCGATGAACGAGAGGTCGAGATCCTAGAGGTGGAGAGCCTCATTCACATCTAAGCTCCAAGGGATCCTCAACTCATTCTAAGTCTAGTGCATGACGACACCAACCACCTGTTTCAATATATTTTACCTAAGTAGGAGTAGGGGTACACATCCCAAGAGGTCCAACTAGTGGACCTAGAAAATTCACCTATGAGCAATCAATGAAACTATGTCATTGGCTCGATGACGAGCCAACTAATAATGTTGGTGGAATGTTAGCACCTAAGATTTGAAGATTGTGAGCACACCACAAGTAAGTAATGTATGCACGTTGAAACTTATGCATGGAGCAACACCAAGGTTCAGAGTTTGTGCCAACCAAGAATTATCTGCGTGCACCAAACCCATTTTTTCTTGCATGTGCCAACCCGAGTTTGTACTATGCGCACCAACCCATTTTTGTACCATGTGCAAGATCATAAAAGAGAGTGCATGCAAACATAATCCGATCGTATCTTTCAAGAATAATTGTAACTGATTTTGTAACAACCTGACTGATAATGGTCGAGGTTATGGATGAGTTGGCAAGTAGTTATGATGTCTATGCTCCACGAAATATATGGGGGGATGCATGTGGATATGTAATGATTTGGGATTTTTTATTAAGGAGAGAGTTCATTATTTTAAGAGAGAGTAAGTTGGAATGGAGTTAGAGTTTCCAAGTTCAGTTTTGTAACAAGTTTTGTGTAAGTCTGTTGTTCAGAGATAGTGGATGGGAATAGATGAATAGAATAATCTTAGTACATAATGCATCTTTTTTCTAATTGACTTTTGATACATTCCGAGTAGACTTTGACCTTTGTGCATGAAATTGTATTTGAAAGTTTTTGAAGTAAATGAATGAAAAATGAACACCTTTCTCTCTTTGCATTCCATGTGTTATGGTGTGGATGTATATATGTTTATGTTATTCTATATGGTAATATGTCAATAAGCTATGAATGGGTCATCTTTGGAGGTTTCTTGTATGTTTTGTACCTTCTCATCCCACATAAAACTAATGGTCTCTGTGATTCTCATATCGTCTCGGGCGAGACCTTCTTCGGTCTTTGAATGGATATTGATTATGTTAGCGCCTATGGGGTTTTGTTGGTAAAAGATTAATGGAACCTAGGTATTTAACCCCCAAACAAGAGATAATCCCAACATAGTGCACTGCGATTTACATTTTATTACATCATAAGGCATTCCATTCTTATAATCGTGTATTTTTATTTTTCTTTTAGCTCATCTAGGGTCCTAAGATCCATTCAATGACCATGAATCCATTCTAAGGTGTCCATATTAGGAACCATTAGCATGGAGTAAGGGAGTCAAGAACCATTGTCATGGATCAAGGGAGTCATCATAACATTATTTCCTGGAGACTTATGGTTTTCGTATGTGCTAAATTTCTTCAATCTAAAGTAGAGAGAAGGTTTAATGGCATATAATTGTTCCGTATCTCCCAATCTCCAGTTTAGGAAACCGACTCCCATTCACATCCCCTCTTGGATAATCGATCCCAAATCCAACGAGAATGTGAGGTTGAAAGTCACCTCAATTATTTTGAAATCTTCATCCATGATCTCCCACATGATTGGAACTCGACACCTGTGAAAATGATCGATTACATTCCATCTTTTCCATTCACTTCCCCCCCCTTCGATGCAACTCTATCCAAACCTTATGGTGCTTGTTGTCATCAACACCTCCACCTTTGACCCCAATATATCGAATTCAAACTTTTCTATCCCTTCCACCGATGTCCCACATTTCTTTATTTCTCCCTTCACCACTACCCATTCACATTCTTTTAACATCTTCACCATCATTCCCTCCATGAAAAATTTCTATGGAAATAGTAACATTGGCACTAGATGTACTAAAATTCGGTTGTTGATTCTAGGAATCTTGTCAGCTAGATATTGAGGTAGAAATGATCACTTGGGCATTTATTATCTCCGATTAGGCAAAGGTAAACACAAACCTTGAACCAATAGATTCACGCCAAAAATTAATGCAATATATGCTAGAAACAAGCAATAATATCATTACACTAGGAAATGTGAGAATGCCATACCTTTTCCTGAAGGTTGTCCTTAGTGTATCCTAGCTGTTGCAGTCTTGAAGTTCCATCTTCAGCTTCTACAACCTGCTTCTTGCACACTAAAGACAAAACAACACCATTCTACTTCTCTTTCTAGTGTTATAATCCTAGATATAGCTTCGATCTAATATGATGTATAACAATATAAACCATATCTGAATATTTATGCACCAAAGGAAAACATTCATGGAAAACCAATTGATCTATTAATGAAACATAGAGAATACATGTGAATTCATACCTCAACTTGATGAAGATGCATCCTCCTTTAGCCTCCTTGATCCTTGCCTCTCCTTTCAACTTCTTGGTCAGGATAGGCTCATTCACTCCAGGATGTGATGATGGATACCTTTGCAGTTGGACAACATAACAATACTATTCAATTCTTCCTTATCTTTCCCAAGGCTTTCCTTTGTTATATAGCTCTTGGAGGAGGCTTAGGAGAGGCTTCTAGATATTGAAGATACCACTAGATACTTGAATGATGTGATTTATTGGGAATTTGACACAAATATCCAAGTCACCCCTCACCTATCACCTCGTAACTCCTCAAATCGAGAAGTCTAAAAATGCCTCGCTTGTTGGGCCACTAGTGTCTAGCGAGGGCCTCTCTTGTTTTCCACTAGGTGTCACGTGAGGGCCTACAAAATTTTTCCAAAAGGGTTCAAACCTTAGGAAAAAGATGTATTATGGATTCTATCCTCTGATGGACTCCTCTTTGGCCTATAGGGTGGAAATGAAGTCTATAACAGATTCCCCCTAATGTGTGAGGTTAGAAAGGGAGTGTATGGCCGAAATTCATTACAATAATGTCCATGTGAGGCAGTGTGAGGAGAGAGAAAAGGAAGTTTAGAAACCAAAAAAGTACTGCAATCAAACACCAAGGATGATATCATTTATAGACCAATCCACTAGGTAGACATACTCATATCCTGAATGAGCATGGCTTCCAAACAATACATCGCGGATCCATGATATGAAATGCTAGACCACGGACACAAAATAATACTCAGTGGATCCATGTAATCAATAAGATCATATCCATGAGAGAATACAATGTGGATCTACTTAATGAACTCAGTCATAGCCACCAACAAATCCAATGTGGATCTATGTCAAGAACATAATCATAGCCACCAATAGATACAATGTGGATCTATGACACAACATATGAATGTCAGGAAGACAATGAGCATTGAGGAGGGTGTCCTTGGAGTCTTCATATGCAAGTGATATACTCCATCACAAACTGGGAGGGGATGGTGTAAAGGAATGATGTGGCCCAAAACCCAAGGTATTCACCCTAATCCCTAATGGTACGAATCTATGACATGAAAATAAATGAGTTGATGTCGAGCATGGTAGAAACCCTATGATTACTAGTCATTGATGTATATCGTTAACAGACACGAGGGGACCCATCGATGATGAATATGGACCCCAAGGTACCTAGTAGAATCTAACAAGTGTGAATAAAGGATATGGTGTCGAACATTCATAGAATCAGTCGATTAGGAGTCAATGATGAAAACCCACTGTCGATCACGAGGAGGCCTGCCACTGAGGACTGCAAGCTCCAAGGTACTAGTTGGTTTCTAGATCCCTCTCCTAGATAATGTGCTGAAGTCAATTGGAAGAGATCAATTGAAGGAGGGCCTTGATGTACCCTCCATCGATAAACACAAAAAATACACCGATAAATGTTGTGAACAGAGAATATTACAAAGTACAACTGACACAGGGATGGCCAACTCGAAAAGTCAAACAAAAGAAAAAATGGTCGGGTCAGGCTTAAAATTCCCTTGAACATATAACACAACACAATGGTGACTTGGTAGCAAGACACAAGAGCTGGATGGATATAGTGCAACAATGTAGGAGGCATTGAAGCATTCTCCATGATGACTGGAAGAGTAACCAACCAGAGGAGTATTCGTGACTCATATTGCGGGGACAACTCCTAGGCAAACTAAAACCCAACTGTATGATGAGGACTCAAATAGGTGCCATGTTCAAGGGTGACTCGAATAATTCTGCCATTTTGAGTGTAGACCCATGGTGAAAAACCCCCACTCTTTTTTTCTTTTTTTTTGTATTTTTCATCTCCTTCATGGTTTAATGAGCATGAAATAATGACACAAGTAAGATCAATACCTTTTTCATGTCATTTTATGAGTATGAAAGAGATATTAAAGTATACTCAGTGGTATAGAACATGTGTCTTAACAACATGCTCCTATTTTTCAAGTGCATGGAACTGACCTAAGAAATTAGGAATGCAAATGGTACTCGTAAGTGAGATCCACTCTTAGAAGTTGTTCTCTCCTTGGGTAGGTGAATGCAAAACAAAGGCCAAATAATGTAAGAGGCAGATAGTCAAGACTATTGCATAACAAAAAGCAGGATATGGGAAAACAACAACCCAACGACGAGAAGCATGACATGAGAAACAAATGCATAGAAAACCATTATGCAACATAAAATAGTTTTCGGTAACTCCTACGTGATGTAGTGAAGGGTAGGCACCACTGCCTATGGGAAAATGCAACATGGGCACTAGATGGTAATCCGGGTGCTAACTATGGTGCCCATGAAGGGTAGGCACCATTGAACTGGTAACACCATGCATAAGTAGTGGCTAAGGTTGCGAATGGTCGGGTTCAAACCTAAGGCATAACGTTGACAATATGGACGGTTAATAATGCAAGGAAAAACCTATACCTAATTGCCAGTTGAGAAACATGTACCTCAAGTTTAGGGGATGTCACCATCCTTGTAAAAAAGTCCTTATAATCATGTTAAGGACATTTAAGCTAGACTCCAAGGTCAATTAAAGTAAAAATGGCATAAAAATAAAATGAGCTCATATAAAAATAAAAACCCACTTTTGTGTCTCATGGTGAAAAAATAATTTTTTGTTGCCCCAAAAAGGTTATAAAAGGAAAACTTACCTTGGACAAAACTCATTCTTCACTTTGCAAGAGAGGAGTCTTGAGATATTTTAGGAGGAATCCCTCATCCAAGAGAAGGTTGGGAGCTTGGTGTTTAAGTTTCTTCAAGAATTTATCTAGTGTTTAAGTTTCTTCAAGAATTTATCTTGTATGATCCAGGTAAGTAATAGAAATTCCCTCTCTGGACATTTACTTAGAGTTTTTGTGTGGATTTTGGTGGAAAATACACGGCCTAGGGGCATATGGAGGGCTTGAATGAGCCTATGGTAGAGGGGCCTCACATGAAACCTCATGGACTTCACGCGGGGCCTTGTTGAATGCACTAAGGGAATTTAGCGGGGCCTCACATGATGCTCTGAGAGCGTCCAACGATGCCCAAGAGAAATTTCTTGGGAAGGCCGACCGAGTGCCTTTCAACAAGGGTTTTTACCAACATGTATAATCTTCAGGAAATTTTGTGTTGATGTGTTGTTGTATTTCTTTTATTCTAGATGCAAGCAACGAGGTGAAAATGATTAAATGGAAGGAAAGGATGCATGAAGCATATGATTATGATGCTCAAGGGGAAGATATGACCTTGGTGGCTCTCTAGTAGTGTGGGCTCCTAAAGTTCTTTTGCTGCCCAATGTTAGGCTCCCATGAGTTGTTACTATACCAACTGTTCCGATACTGGGAGTTTGAACATGATTACTTCATTATCCAGGGGAAGGTCCTACATCTAGACATGAATGACATGTACCTTTGCACTGGTTTATCCTGGTGAGGTGTACCATGGCGAGTGGGTTATGCACCAAGCAGAGATGATCGTTTGATCATGAGTTATATTGAGGAATACTGTCGGGTTGGTGCTCAGAAGACAAGTGACTAGATCCCCATCTGGGATATTATGGATCTTCCGTTGAGACCATTCTCTTTTGCATTACCTGAGCTTCAGGATCCATGATCCCTCATTTTTTCCATTTTTCTTTCCATCGGTTACTTATTTTCGTCCATCTTTCATCCCATTTCTATTTGAGTATTTATAAAATCAACCTTTTTCATCGACCTATCATTCAATTAATGATTTGATTTTCCAATTTGGATAGATAGTTTTGTATTTCCTCATTTTCTTCACGAGTCATGTAGGATCTTTCTGGTGGTTTCATTGGTGAAATAATGTTTGGATCTTTCTTTGGAGCCATGGAAAAAGGTTATTGGGTCCTAAGGACAAGGGAGTGTTAAGTGTTATATCTCTCTGATATACATGTAGGTTCCAACAATAGTACTTGGACCAATATATGAGAGAACTAATTAAGGAGTCTCAACCATTCCCTTAGTCGTACTACCTGACTACCCAGGTACTAGAGAGTGGTCTCCTCGAGTGCTCTTCTCGGTGCACTATAAAAACAAGACGACTGAATAACTTATCTAAGGTTGATTTCGGGTATACCTAGGGGACTTCCTATATACCCAAAGGTACATGGAAGTGATATTCCATATATAGGTGCTAACTAATGCGATACTACTCAAAGGGGTACCAACAAGGGTTACAAGGGTTTTCAACAGATGAAACAATGTGTTTCTAGTAACCATGTGAAACCATGTGTATTTTCTGCATGTATTCTTCCCCAACCTTAGTTTTACCTGCTTAATGACAAATCCTATGTTATTTAAAGACATCGTAACACATCTCTAAAAAAATATAAAAAACAAGCTTGCTAACCATAGAAAAAGATCTTAAAATCACTAGAAAATAGCTTGTGCAAAAACCCTAACTTCCACAAGTAATATATCATAAAATATAATGATTCAAAATCTGTTTTTTTATTTTTATTTTTATTTTCAGATTTTGATGCTCTGATACCAAATGTTATGAACCAACGCCTTGAGAATGATAAAATGTCAATGAATACAATCCACTTCGAGGGGGAAACCTCCTTTTGCAATATATCCAATTCACAAGACAAGACAAGATGAGATAATATGATTCTAAGACTACGTCTCCTTGGTATATATATATATATGAGACAAAGGGTACAATGAGGGTTATAACTTACATACTAATATGACACCAAAAATGTAATAATTCAATAAACATGGCTTAATAAGGGGTTTTATACATGACATGGGGCTTTATATAGGGATTGACATATGTGATGTGCCAATATTTGATGGTACAGGGCCATTTGACACATTTTTAGCATAGATGGAATAATTGGTCTTGGAAAACCAAAGGATAAAAGGTATTAATGTGGTCGTCAAAGGAACACATGCACGTTGTTGGGAAACCCATTGTGGAGATATACAAGAATGGGTATAGGTGGTCAAATTTATAAAGGTTAGGTTCCAGTCCACAACCAAATTTGAAATAATAAATCGATATAAGGGCACTGAGGATCCTTAGGAGCATATTTGAATTTGTGAGAGGTGTTGAATAACCAAGCATATTCCTCACACACAATGGGTCCATAGGTTTGTCCATACCATGGACATGGTACCTAGAAGCTAGTACATCCAAGAGGAAACAAGAAGGAAAACTAGAGACTAGGTAAGCGTTAGCCAGTAGTTCTGCATGACATTCAATTTCAACATGAAAATACGAGTGTAGAGGGACACACACCTAAGAATTAAATATTTCATCCTCCATCGCTAGCTCGGGACGCTGCTCGGACATGTGGTATGCAAGGAAGGTTTGTTGGTGCTCAGGAAAATATTGTTGCAATATTGGATATGCTGGCTCTCACATCAGTCAGAGAAATATGCTCCATGTTGCGACACACAGGGTAGTATAGACGGTTCATCCAGAGTTACACCAAGGTTGGTGCATCATTAGAAAAGGTATTGCACAAAGATACAAAGTATATTTGGACATAGGAATGTCATGAGGCCTTGGATACATTGAAGGAAAAGTTGCTAACTGCATCGATACTGGTGTTTCCAGATTGGACACAGATATTCTACATCCATGCGAATGAATCATCCATTGCACTAGGTGTCTTACTTGCGCAACCCAATGAGGGGAACATTGATCACCCCATTTACTCTACTAGCTGAAAAATTATCAGAATATAAAAATAATTATACCATGACAGAGCGTGAGGGTCTAACTGTGGTATATGCCTTGTAGAAATTTTGACACTACTTATTGGGCACCCCCTTCAAATTTTTTATTGACCATTGGACGATCAAATATTTGGTCAATAATCTAGTGTTTGGGGAGAGAATATGTCGATGGCTACTGCTCTTCCAATAATTTGAGTTCAAGGTAGTCATAAAACTAGGAAAATACAATGTGGGAGCATATAATCTTTTGAGGATTGATTCCAGGGAAGTCACTCACAACTTGAATGATGAGCTTCCCGACAGGAAACTCTTCAAAGTAGAGATTGTACTCAATCACCTTGTCGACATTGCAACGTACCTCACAATAGGTTAAGCATCAAACGACTATAACCTGACACAACACCAACAATTGGTGACCTGCAGTGTCGATTATTGGTTGATCGTTGGGCACCTATACAGGCTTGGCACTGATGAAATACTACGCATATGTGTATTTGACCATGAAAAGGTTGTGATATTTTATGAGGCTCATGAAGTGATGTAGGAGGATCTTGGTGGCCACCCACCTATTCCAACTGGATAAAAACTATTTTTTGGCAACTTACTATTTTTAGCAGTTTTTCGGGTCCCAAACTTTCGGGGCCATTTTGAGGGCCCAAACGACGGTTTTTCACGATAGGACACCTCAATGATATCCAAATTCTCTCATTGAGCCCCAAAAATTAGTATCTCCATCGATACGTTTCCAACGAGCTATCATGCACCCCAAATAGAGATCGTATGAAAACGTTACACCCTCGGGAAGTTGAGGTATCAACTACCCCCATCGGGGTCCTCAAAACTTTTGGCCTTTCATCTTCCGGGGTTAGGGTTTCCGATTTTCATTATGTTAAAAAGGACTTTGGAGCGTCATTGTAATCATAATTATATTCTTGTGAATGAGCATATTTGTCACATCTCTTCTCAGAGATAAGTTGCCACCATTCTAGCAAGTTCATTCACTTTGTATTTTTAAAATTTTGTAATTTTTTCTCATTAATAGAAATTGTGTATTACTGTTGTTGTAGGAAAATTCCCCCGCGGACAGAAAGAGGCTAACATTGGACACTAACATTCCTTTAAATGTAGTTAAACTAGTCAAAGGGAAAAGATGAAGAAAGTATGATGTACCTTTTTCTGAAGCTTGTCTTTTCTTAGTCCATAATGAACTTGATCTTCAAGCTCCTTAATGATATCTGCAATCCAATAGACAGTGAGGACAATGCATGCTTCTTATTCTACCTAGAATATTTTAAACTAAATTTATCAACAAAAGACAAGCATATGAAATCATACACAAACTTGAAGGAAATAGGTCAAGCATATATTAATGAGAATATTACAAGGCACTTACAATCTGTAGATGCAGTTGCAACAACCTCTCCAAGTCCTCCTTGTCCAACCCCTTGCTCGAAATATCCACGATTAGAATGACAATACTTTTTTTTGATATTCTCCTCCTTTTCACCATGAGAATGCCTCCTTTTATAGGTTTTGAGAGGCTCAACCACCTTAGTTATCTTTGGAATAAGTTGAGGATATGACTCCATCAATTATGACATCTCCCTTAGATGCAACCTAAAGCTTGGATTCGAGCCAAACCAACTCAGATCATTTCTAGCTGTCCTTAGATATAAGGGGGATTTCTTCCCATGATTCTCTCAACCAATTGACGCTCCCTCAAAATTGGCAACAGAGCGCTGCAACATTCCCTACTAGGTGGACAAGGAGCCGTTAAGATGACCATTTCTCAAGGAAAATTATTTTGCTAAGCTTGCCAAATGATGTGTTTTCCTCTTCTAACATGTMTTAGAGGATGTATCAAGTGTCCCTATGGTGTCATTCRCAATGCGACATATGTAGAATGAAAATATGATATTTACGACACTTGAGACAAAAGTACGACACTTGCGACAATGATAATGGGAAATTATCAAAGTGAGGAATTTTTACGTGTAACAAATTYCCCCCCAAAGTGCAAAGTCAGAAGACARAAGTTGATGACTGAAGCACTTTGTAGATTTTCAAAGCAAGGGTATGGAGTTGGAGAACCTAGAAGGAGTTGCAAACAACCATCAAACAAAAATTATCATGTGTTTCAAACCCAAGACATGCATACCTATTCTTGACTAATAAAGAACTCAAGGTATGGCTACTAATAAAAACACTGCGAATCCATGATGATACTGACAAAGGGTATTGTAACGTCCCCGACCATCAAACCCACTACCAGGCAACGCTACTACGTGGAACATTCTCATACACACACACACACACACACACACACACACACACACACACACACACATGTATATATATATATAACATGCATATTTAATGAATATTTAACCAAACAATATAGAGTAAACACAAAATTACTGCTCACATACATAATTAATGGAATTAACAGTAATTCATACATTCAATGAAATACATGAAAACATACAAGCATCACAGAAATACATTTTAATTGAAATTAAACACATAATGATACTTGTCTTTGGAACTAGAGAAACTCCACCAACTATGTGCAAACCTTCCATGAACCTCCCAGCCTTAGACCACACTTCTCATCACGCTCAGCAGTGGGTCATCCCTGAGCTGGGATTAAGCTCCACCCAAGGCAAGGGAATCCTATAATAGGATGAGGTTACAGGAAAACTACACAGTGAAACCGAAAGGATTCTCTCCGGGAGTCTTCTTATGCCCACTACTCACATACTCTCATTCCCCACATGCCCGTTCCACCCGGGAGTATACACCTTCACAAGCATAGTCCATCGATGCTTCACCTCCCTCTCTGGGTCTCGACAATAGGCCAGATCAGGAATTCTCAGAGCTCTGTAGCTGGTGCTGGATTCTCTCTGGGAGAAAACCACTTCCTAGCAAACTCTCTCACCTGGAGAGAGCTACTCATAGGCCTGACAACCTGCCTCTTCTACCATGGGCCCGACAACCCACTTCTTTAGCACACTCCTCAACTCAGCTCCATGCACATGAGGAAAACAACAATAGTTCAACACTCATTCAAACAGGGATGACAGTATCCACAACAGATGGGCATGGCACCGCAGGTGGAAACAACCCACGCTAAAACACAACATGGCTAAGGAGATTACCTAGGTGTTGGGTTCCTCAGAAGATGAATAACGACTCATGGATTTTGGGTTTTAGGATGCGTGAAAGAAAATTATGTAGAGATCGATAATGGAGGCCAAACATAGAGACCAGATGGAATTCATGGAAATACACCGGTCGACCTCACGGTTCTGGTTTTCAAGAATGCGTGGCTATGCCAAGGTTCCACGTAGAGTCAAACCGAGTTCAAATGGAGGATCAATCCATGAGTTTTTCCCACTGGTTTCAAGGTGTGGGGAAAGAAAAACACAAAGGTCGATCACATAGGTCTCATGGTTTCAGATGGAGGATCAGAAAACTGGAAGAACCCACCCGCAACTCAGCTGACGCTTCAACTTTTAACTACATGCACCCAACTCGACACTTGTCTTCCTAGAGATGCATGCGTTCCCTTTTTGCACGCATTGGAGTTGCATGTGTTGCCTCTCCCAGGACTTAGGATAAAAACATGTTTGTCACACAGCTTTGGAATAATATTAAATTATTATTCTTAAGGACTTAAGCCCCTAAGCTTATCCCCTCTTTCCAACCTTTCAACCCCTTTTCCCTTACCCACCCTGTGGAAGCTTAGTCCCCCATCACTCTTTCTTCATGGTCAGTCTTCACACAACATTGTTTAATCTTTATTAATGTTCTGCATAATTACATATACAAAAACAGGCTCCTGGCCTTTAACACTTAGGCTCTCCGGCCTAATAAACACATAAGCCCACTAGCTTATCAACACTAGGCGCAACAACCTACAAATCATGATTGCAATTCATAAACATGATTTCAATTCATAATATAACTGAGGCACGTCCTTGGGGTATTACAATCCCCTCCCCTTATTTTTTCACTATCCTCAATGCAACTCTTTACACAACATCAACAGAAAGATGCTAACATTGGACACTAACATTCCTTTAAATGTAGTTAAACTAGTCAAAGGGAAAAGATGAAGAAAGTATGATGTACCTTTTTCTGAAGCTTGTCTTTTCTTAGTCCATAATGAACTTGATCTTCAAGCTCCTTAATGATATCTGCAATCTAATAGACAGTGAGGACAATGCATGCTTCTTATTCTACCTAGATTATTTTAAACTAAATTTATCAACAAAATACAAGCATATGAAATCATACACAAACTTGAAGGAAATAGGTCAAGCATATATTAATGAGAATATTACAAGGCACTTACAATCTGTAGATGCAGTTGCAACAACGTCTCCAAGTCCTCCTTGTCCAACCCCTTGCTTGAAATATCCACGATTAGAATGACAATACTTTTTGCTGATATTCTCCTCCTTTTCACCATGAGAATGCCTCCTTTTATAGGTTTTGAGAGGCTCAACCACCTTAGTTATCTTTGGAATAAGTTGAGGATATGACTCCATCAATTGTGGCATCTCCCTTAGATGCAACCTAAAGCTTGGATTCAAGCTAAACTAACTCGGATCATTTCTAGCTGTCCTTAGATATAAGGGGGATTTCCTCCCATGATTCTCTCAACCAATCGACGCTCCCTCAAAATTGGCAACAGAGCGCTGCAACGTTCCCTACTAGGTGGACAAGGAGCCGTTAAGATGACCATTTCTCAAGGAAAATTATTTTGCTAAGCTTGCCAAATGATGTGTTTTCCTCTTCTAACATGTCTTAGAGGATGTATCAAGTGTCCCTATGGTGTCATTCACAATGCGACATATGT
Source organism: Picea sitchensis (assembly GCA_010110895.2). Classification (NCBI taxonomy): domain Eukaryota; kingdom Viridiplantae; phylum Streptophyta; class Pinopsida; order Pinales; family Pinaceae; genus Picea; species Picea sitchensis. The sequence goes on along the minus strand of SNQJ01S0021120.1, from coordinate 69,730 downwards.
AGAACAAAAATACGATATTTACGACACTTGAGACAAAAGTGCGACACTTGCGACAATGATAATGGGAAATTATCAAAGTGAGGAATTTTTACGTGTAACAAATTCCCCTCCAAAGTGTGAAGTCAGAAGACAAAAGTTGATGACTGAAGCACTTTGTAGATTTTCAAAGCAAGGGTATGGAGTCAGAGAACCTAGAAGGAGTTGCAAACAACCATCAAACAAAAATTATCATGTGTTTCAAACCCAAGACAAGCATACCTATTCTTGACTAATAAAGAACTCAAGGTATGGCTACTAATAAATACACTGCAGATCCATGATGATACTGACGAAGGGTATTGTAACGTCCCTGACCTTCAAACCCACTGCCAGGCAACGCTACTATGTGGAACATTCTCATACATATATATATATAACATGCATATTTAATGATGATTTAACTAAACAATATAGAGTAAACACAAAATTACTGCTCACATACATAATTAATGGAATTAACAGTAATTCATACATTCAACGGAATACATGAAAACATACAAGCATCACAGAAATGCATTTTAATTGAAATTAAACACATAATGATACTTGTCTTTGGAACTAGAGAAACTCCACCAACTACGTGCAAACCTTCCATGAACCTCCCAGCCTTAGACCACACTTCTCATCATGCTCAAGAGTGTGTCACCCCCGAGATGGGATTAAGATCCACCCAACAAGGCAAGGGAATCCTAGAATAGGATGAGGTTACAGGAAAACTACACAGTGAAACCGAAAGGATTCTCTCCAGGAGTCTTCTTACACCCACTACTCACAGACTCTCATTCCCCACATGCTGGTTCCACCCGGGAGTATACACCTTCACAAGCATAGTCCATCGGTGCTTCACCTCCCTCTCTGGGTCTCAACAATAGGCCAGATCAGGAATTCTCAGAGCTTCGTAGCTGGTGCTGGATTCTCTCTGGGAGAAAACCACTTCCTAGCAAACTCTCTCACCTAGAGAGAGCTACTCACAGGCTTGACAACCTATCTCTTCTACCATAGGCTCGACAACCCGCTTCTTCAACACACTCCTCGACTCAGCTCCATGCAGGTGAGGAAAACAACAATAGTTCAACACTCATTCACACAGGGATGACAATATCCACAACAGATGGGCATGGCACCATAGGTGGCAACAACCCACGCTAAAACACAACATGGCTAAGGAGATTACCTAGGTGTTGGGTTCCTCAGAAGATGAATAACGACTCACGGATTTTGGGTTTCAGGATGCGTGACAAGAAAATTATGTAGAGGTCGATAATGGAGGCCAAACGTAGAGACCAGACAGAATTCATGGAAATACACCAGTCGACCTCACGGTTCTGGTTTTCAAGAATGCGTGGCTATGCCAAGGTTCCATGTAGAGGCAAAACGAGTTCAGACAGAGGATCAATCCACAATTTTTTCCCACTAGTTTCAAGGTGTGGGGCAAGAAAAAAACAGAGGTTGATCACAAAGGTCTCATGGTTTCAGATGGAGGATCGAGAAACTGGAAGAACCCACCCCCAACTCAGCTGACGCTTCAACTTTTAACTACATGCACC
>SNQJ01S0021120.1:15754-68094 GCA_010110895.2 Picea sitchensis | reverse complement strand
CAGACAGAGGATCAATCCACAAGTTTTTCCCACTAGTTTCAAGGTGTGGGGCAAGAAAAAAACAGAGGTTGATCACAAAGGTCTCATGGTTTCAGATGGAGGATCGAGAAACTGGAAGAACCCACCCCCAACTCAGCTGACGCTTCAACTTTTAACTACATGCACCCAACTCGACACTTGTATTCCTAGAGCTGCATGCGTTCCCTTTTTGCACGCATTGGAGTTGCATGCGTTGCCTCTCCCAAGACTTAGGATAAAAACATGTTTGTCACACAGCTTTGGAATAATATTAAATTATTATTCTTAAGGACTTAAGCCCCTAAGTTTATCCCCTCTTTCCAACCTTTCAACCCCTTTTCCCTTACCCACCCTGTGGAAGCTTAGTCCCCCATCACCCTTTCTTCATGGTCAGTCTTCACACAACAATTTTTAATCTTTATTAATGTTCTGCATAATTACATATACAAAAACAAGCTCCTAACCTTTAGCACTTAGGCTCTCCAACCTAATAAACACATAAGCCCACTATCTTATCAACACTAGGCACACCAACCTACAAATCATGATTACAATTCATAAACATGATTTCAATTCATAATATAACTGGGGCACGTCCTTGGGGTATTGCAATCCCCTCCCCTTATTTTTGCACTATCCTCAGTGCAACTCTTTACACAACATCAACAAGATTTTCAAAATATTCAAAAAGATGCGGGTATTCTGCCCACATAGCATCTTCATGCTCCCATGTCACATCCTCAGGACTATACCATCTCCATTGGACCTTTACAATCCCTATGGCTCAATTCTGGAGCTGTTTTCTTTTCCGGTCCAATATGCGCACAGGATGCACTTGCAGGACACCTTCTTGCTCCACCCGAATAACATTCCAATCGATTACATGATTAGCATTAGGTATATATTTCTTAAGTAATAAAATACGAAACACATTATGTACAGTCATGGATGCAGGTAATGCAAGCATATATGCAACTGGCCCAATCCTTTATAGGATTTCAAATGGCACACAAAATCTGGCTGCCAAATTGGAGCAGTTTCCTAGCTTCAGGGAACTTTTATTGGCTTTCACTTTCAGGAAAACATGATCACCCACTTTAAACTCTCCGTGGATTCTGTTCTTATTAACAAAACTCTTCTACCTGTCTTGGGCAACTTTCAAGTTTTTCTTAATCTTCAACATTTTCTCTTCTATTTCCTTGAGCAACTCTGGCCCAACTATTGCTCTATCAACTGGGTTATCCCAACTTATTGGAGTGTTGCACTTTCTTCCACAAAGTGATTCAAATGGGATAATCTTCAGTGATGCTTGATACCCATTATTGTAGGCGAATTCAACCAAGTGTAGGTTGTCTTCCCATTTAGATGGTTTATCCATCACATACATCCTTAGCATGTCTTCTATTACTCTGTTCACCCTCTCTATATGTCCATCAGACTCAGGATGATAGGCTGTGCTAAAGTTCAGATTCGTTCCGAATCCTTTGAACAACCCCTTCCAAATCTTTGAGGTAAATTTTGGGTCATTGTCAAACACAATTGTCTTGGGAGTACCATGCAATCATGCTATTTCCCTCATAAAAATATCAACCAAGTTAACTGTGTTGTGAGTAGTCTTTAGTGGAATAAAATGGGCAGCTTTCGTAAGCTTGTCCACCACCACCATGATTGCATCATGCTGCTTTTTGGTTTTGGGAAATCTTGTGATGAAATCCATTGTCACTACCTCCCACTTCCACTCAGGAATGGGTAAAGGCTGTAGAAACCCTGCTGGGTGCCTATGCTCAGCTTTAACCTTCTGACACTCCATACATCTAGCGATGTATTCAACAAACTCTTTCTTCAAACTTGGCCAAAAGTAATGGCTCTTGACTGCTGCCACAATTTTTTGATATCCAGGGTGCCCAACATAAGGCACATTATGCATTTCATTCAAAATCATAAGTTTTAAGTCTTGAACATTAGGTACATAAATTCTGTTCTTGTACAAGAGTGATCCATCGGCTTCCAATTTATAATTTTCCACTTTTTGTGGCATCTCACCTTACTGTTGCTTTGCTACCAACTCCATGTACTTCAAATTTGCATTTGCAACTTCTGAAATTATGCTTTTAATATCATTTTGGTACATGATAATGGTTGTAACATACAATTCATGCACTCTCCTACTAAGCGCATCAACCACTTTATTCTCTTTTCCTTGGATATGCTTGATATCAAAGTCACATTCACAAAGAAACTCCAACCACCTACTCTGCCTAGCATTCAAGGTTGGCTGATAAAAAAAATACTTCAGACCGTTATGGTCTGTCCTCATTTCAAACCTCCTTCCCATGAGGTAATGCCTCCATTTCTTTAGAGCGTGTACTATGGATTCCAATTCCAAATCATGATTTTCATAGTTCATTTCGTGCTCTTTCAACTTTCTGGATTCATAACAAATTATGAATCCATTTTGACTAAGGACTCCTCTTAGTCCTTCTTTGCATGCATCTGTACACACTAAAAAGTCTTCATTCGAATCTACAATCCTCAGGATTGGAGCACTGGTTAAAGGTTGATTCAATTGTTGGAATCTTCTTTCACAATCTTCTGTCCACTGAAATTTATTCTCCTTCCTTTGCAAGGAAGTGATAGGGTGAGCTATCCTTGAGAATCTTGCAATGAACCTTCTGTAATAGCCAGTGAGACCCATAAAATATCCGACTTCTGTTACATTCTTCAGAACAGACCATTCTCTGATGGCCTCAATATTCTTAGGATCTACAACTATCCCATCCTTTGAGATGACATGCCCCAAGTAATGGATCGGATTTTGATAAAATGAGCACTTGCTCAATTTGGCATACAACTGGTGCTCTCTTAGCACCTGTAGCACCATCCGCAGATGTTGTTCATGCTCTTCCTCCGACTTGGAATACACCAGGATTTCATCCAAGAAGACTATGACAAACTTGTCTAGATAGTCCTTGAATACACCATTCATTAGGCACATAAAAACATCGGGTGCATTTGAAAACCCAAAAGGCACCACTATGAATTCATAGTGACCATACCTTGTTCTGAAGGCAGACTTGCTGATGTCTTCATCCTTTATTCTTACCTAGTGATACCCTGACCTGAGATCTATTTTCAAAAATATCTTAGCATCCTTCAACTGATCAAAGAGATCATCGATCCTCGACAGAGGATACTTGTTCTTAATAGTCACTTTGTTCAATTGTCTGAAATCAATGCACAATCTCAATGTCCCATATTTATTCTTCACAAACAAGACCGAGGCACCCCAAGGTGACACACTTGGGTGTATATACCCCTTCTTCAGAAACTCTTCAAGCTGCAATTGCATCTCCTTTAGCTCTGGCGTACTCATTCTGTAAGGATATTTTGACACTGGAGCCGCTCCAAGCATCAAGTTTACAGAGAATTCAATATCTCTCTTCGGGGGTAGTCCCGGTACCTCCTGGAACACATCCTCAAACTCCTTTAGTATCGCATGATCTCCAATATTTGACACATTATCCTTAGGTGTTTCCTCCACATGGGCTGCAAATAATTGACAACCTTTTTGCACTTCTTCAGCTGCATTGCTGAGATTTATCTGATAACAACAACTCTGGGAATTCCTTGGACTTTTTTCCGATTTCCTTCCTCATATAGGCAAGTGAATGCCTTGTTATGACAGTCCAGGATGGCATGGTGCTTGTCCAACCAGTCCATCCCAACTAGACAATCATAAGAACCTAAAGGGAGAATGTTCAATTCAACCTTTGGGCTCAGTCCATTCATGTCCACTGGACAAGACTTAACTAACTCAATGACTTTTCTCTTGGTTCCTGTAGCCAACTGAACTAACCAAGAATTTTCATGTTTGCTTCTCGAAAATTGCAAACTTTCCACCACTCCAGGATCTATATAACTATGGATATCCCCTGAATCAATTAAAATGGTAAAGACATGGTTGTTGATCATACCTTCCACTTCAATCATGTGCGATTGATATTCTACTTGCTTGTTTTCCAGGGCTGCATAGATCCTGGGTATTATACTGCCCATGTCTTCCACTATTTCAGCTTGCTGAACATTATGGACAACTCTCACTTTGCCATTTTTGTGGGGACAATCTCTGTACTTTTGGTTCCCCTTACAACCCCAACACTGAATGGGCGTCTNCCAACCAGTCCATCCCAACTAGACAATCATAAGAACCTAAAGGGAGAATGTTCAATTCAACCTTTGGGCTCAGTCCATTCATGTCCACTGGACAAGACTTAACTAACTCAATGACTTTTCTCTTGGTTCCTGTAGCCAACTGAACTAACCAAGAATTTTCATGTTTGCTTCTCGACAATTGCAAACTTTCCACCACTCCAGGATCTATATAACTATGGATATCCCCTGAATCAATTAAAATGGTAAAGACATGGTTGTTGATCATACCTTCCACTTCAATCATGTGCGACTGATATTCTACTTGCTTGTTTTCCAGGGCTGCATAGATCCTGGGTATTATACTGCCCATGTCTTCCACTATTTCAGCTTGCTGAACATTATGGACAACTCTCACTTTGCCATTTTTGTGGGGACAATCTCTGTACTTTTGGTTCCCCTTACAACCCCAACACTGAATGGGCGTCTGTCTTGGCCTCTGTTCCCCTATGTCAGCCATTATTGGCTCTCTAAATGATGGATTTCCTTGAGGAATGTTTTTGAAAAAGGGAGGTTTGTTTCCCTTCTACCTCTGCTCTTTCTTAAACTTCTTTTGGTCATCCCAAGCCTTCTGAAAAGTTGGCTTTTCTCTTTGCTACTCATATAAGCATTTCTCTCTTCTTATAGTTTCTTCCATAGTCTTAGGGTCATCATATTGAATCTTGTCAACGATGGAAGGTGGCAGTCCACTCAGATAGCTTTGAATCTCAAAAGTCTCATATTTGATGAATGTAACATACTTCAGTAATTCCAAAAATCTTCGTTCGTATTCATCAATAGTCATGATACCGATCTTGAGTTCAAATAAGTCTTTCATATTTCTGATATAATATCTCTTATTCAATTATTTTTTCTCGAAATACCTCTTGAATTCTTTCCAAGTGATATATTTATCTCTAATGTGTTGCACCTACACAAGTTGATCCCACCACATGGATGCTTTTCCCTTCAGTTGATACATTTCAATTCTTCCTTTTGCATGAGAGGAATAATTTTGCAGTTGAAAATATTTCCTCATGCCAAGCAACCATGTCTCGACATATTCCTCCTTCTTGTGTTCTCCATTAAATGTAGGAGTCTTAATCTTGTTCATTTCGCCCTTCAGTTCATCCACTCTGGATCTCCTGTAGGAGATGGGCTTGAACTACTATGTGCCCTCATCTTGAAGTGACCTTGGGAGTGATGATGGTGTCTACCAACACTCCTTGATCTTCTTCCCTCAGAAGTCTGGTGACTCCCTGTTTTGCTCAAGTCTCTCTCCTTGTCCAACTTATTTTCTATTCTCTCTAGACTCTTCATCAACTTTAAGTTGAATTCTCCCTGCTGTTCCTTAGCTTTCATGAGCTTTTTGATATCTTCTCGGTGAGTATGGGCATCTTTTTGCAATCTTTTAATGATTTTCATCATATTTCCTTCCTTATCTATCTCTTCTCCATGCCCATTGGAGTTTGGCCCTTCAACTCCCAAATGAACATCCATCCCTTTAGCTTCATTCTTTGAACTGGAAGCATTTCGTGCCTCCTCCATTTATTTACACTCAATGGAAAATATATTCGGTTCTAGCACTCGTTAAACTTCTGCAAACACAACGTGAAGACAACCAGAATTTTTTAGGTCATCATTCCTTAACAAATCCCACATCATTCAAAAACCAATCTAATTACATAAAACACTTAGATTTCACTTTCTTTCGGGGCTATGCTCTGCGAATTTTTCGGGCACTAGCCCCTTTCTCTCAGTCCCCAACCCACGTGAGTTTAGGTTGTGACCAAGCATTCGATCAATAAGCGCTTACTTGGGCCTTCGACCTCAGAAATTTTCAAAGCACAACACAACAATCTCTCGGAGTTTCGAGTTATCAAACTCATGAAGGAGAGTGGATCAATGGTCCACGTCTACCCAACATCCAACGATTGATACCCACTGTGGACTTCCGTCATTGGAACTTTGGGACTTCGGAGCTTTGGGACTTCGCAATGTCAGGACTTCAGAAGTTCGGAGCTTTGAGACTTCAGGACTTTGGGATTGGAAGTTCCCACACTTGCTTCCTTCCAATCTTCCAAAATCCGAAATTCCAAACCTCTTTACCTTCTGGGGCCCACATAGTACAAATGTCACCAACCCAGATGGTGGCATGTGGCATGCCTAAGAAGGTCCACGTCACCCTTGGAGACGTTATCCAGTCCCATCATGTCTACTCTTCGCTTCAGAACTTCGAGCTTCGAAAGTTTGTGCATCAACACATCCCACTTTTACCGATCATCGGACTTCTGAAACTATGATCTACTCTTTTGCTTGATCCAACGGTCAAGCTCTCTTCCTTGGGACTTTAGAGCTTCGGCCTTCGGAATTTCTTGCATCAATACATCTCACTTCTCCTGATTGCCGAACTCTGAAATCACGATTTGCATGGAATCCAATGGTAGGGATTCTCCCTAAATCTACGGTGTAGATTTTCTCCAGTACTTCGGAGCTTCGGGATTCATAAGTTGGTGCATCAACGCATCCCACTTCTCCTAATTTTCGTACTCCAAAAGTATTTCAGGATAAATATCTTGCACCTTCTCCAGATCTGACGGTCGTAAATAATTTCCCTTCCTTTTGAAYAGATCCTACGGCTCCAACACCTCAAGTGTTGTGATTTCTCTCTCTGTGGCCAAACACCACGCACGTTGTGGTTCTATAATACTGCTACACCTCCTGAGCTTTGTAACACAACCAAGTAACTCCTTGGCACTCAGGAACGTTCTAAGGTCCAAAATTGGTTCTTCCAAACACAATTTCCACTCGATATCTTGGGTCCAAAGACCACTTATCCAGTCCATCCAGGCTCAGCGTTGAAACCATGGTTATAAACTTGAGTTTTCTCTATTCGACAACAATTCCTTCCGAACTATTGCTTCAACTTCCTCCAACATGGCCCATCCAGGCTCAGTGTTGAGACCATGGCTCTAATACCATATTATAACGTCCCCGACCATCAACCCCACTGCTGGGCAACACTACTACGTGGAACATTCTCATACATATATATATAACATGCATATTTAATGAATATTTAACCAAACAATACATAGTAAACACATAATTACTACTCACATACAAAATTAATGGAATTAACAGTAATTCATACATTCAACGGAATACATGAAAACATACAAGCATCACAAAAATGCATTTTAATTGAAGTTAAACACATAATGATACTTATCTTTGGAACTGGAGTAATTCCACCAACTACATGAAGACCTTCCACGAGCCTCCCAGCCTTATACCACGCTTCTCATCATGCTCAACTCCACCCCAGAGAAGATGGGCATATCACCTCAGGCGGAAACAACCCATGCTAAAACATGACACAACTAAGGTGATTACCTAGGTGTTGGGTTCCTCAGAGGACACAAAACGACTCACGGATTTCGGGTTTCAGGATACGTGACAAGAAAATTATGTAAAGTTTGATGATGGAGGCCAAACACAAAGACCAGACAGAATTCATGGAAATACACTGGTCGGCTTCACGATTTTGGTTTTCAGGAATGCGTGGTTATGCTGAGGTTCCACGCAGAGGAAAAACGGGTTTAGGCGGAGGATCAGTCCACGGGTTTTTCCCACTGGTTTCAAGGTGCAGGGAAAGAAAAATGTAGAGGTCAATCACATAGGTCTCACGGTTTCAGATGGAGGATCAGGAAATTGGAATAACCCACCCCCAACTCAGCTGACGCTTCAACTTTTAACTACATGCGCCCAGGTCGAAACTTGTCTTCCTGGAGCTGCATGCGTTCCCTTTTTGCACATGTTGGAGCTGCATGCGTTGCCTCTCCCAGGACTTAGGATAAAAAAATGTTTGTCACACAACTTTGGAAAAATAATAAATTATTATTCTCAAGGACTTAAGCCCCTAAGCTTATCCCCTCTTTCCAACCTTTCAACCCCTTTTCCCTTACGCACCCTGTGGAAGCTTAGTCCCCCATCACTCTTTCTTCTTGGTCGGTCTGAACGCAACGATGTTTAATCTTTATTAATGTTCTACATAATTACATATACAAAAATAGGCTCTTGGCCTTTAACACTTAGGCTCTTCGGCCTAATAAACACATAAGCCCACCAACTTATCAACACTCGGCTCACCAGCCTACAAAGCATGATTATAATTCATAAACATGATTAAAATTCATAATATAACTAGGGCACGTCCTTGGGGTATTACAGGTATAGACACCAAGGATACAATGTGGATCTATACCACCATGACATGAACTGATCGTAGCCATGAGAAATACAGAGTGGATCTACAAGATGATAAAACATAGCCACGAACCAATACAATGTGGATCTATGTGATAGTATATCAACATGCTCAAAATATCTCCTTCACAGCTTGGGGAAAGCAGTTAATAGAGTGAATGCTCAACCCAGGGTCTTCATCCCAATCCCGATGTGGTATGAATCTAGCCATGTGAATAGATGTTTTGATGTTGAACATGGTAGAAACCACTTGATTAATGGTCATTGAGGTAAACCATTAAAAAGTGTGAGGGAAATCACCAATTATGTCAATGAATCCCAAGGTACTCTATTACAATACAACGAATGTGAATAAATGAGATGAAGTCAAACATTAATGGAATCATCCGATCAGAGGTCAATGATGTAAACCCACTGTTGGAGGTGAGGAGGCCTGCCATTGAGGCATGCAGGTCCCAAGGTACTAATTGGTTTCTAATTCTAATTCCCAGATGATGTGTTGAAGTTGACAAGAAAAAGACTCGTCGAAGGAGGGCTTTGACGTATCCCCCATCATCGACACGAAACTAACATAGAGATGTAAAATGGTAAATTGAATGAGTATGGAATGACACGGGTATTGAAACTGGAAATTTGTGATGGTTTAATCTCGAGGTATATACTTCCCTTGAGCACTGAGGCACAACATGACTTGAAAACATAGATGTAACATGGACTAAAACATAATGCAATGAATGTTGTGACATTCATCAGGTGACCCAAAGGAGTGGAAAGATTCATAGGATTGGTTCAGTGCAGAGGTTCAACAGATTATCCAAGTGTTCAAAATGCAGATGGAAACAATGTGCCGTGTTCAAGGGCGAATGCAAGAGTGACTTGTGACAATTCTAAAAGATAAATTGGCTTACTTCCTTCAATTTCCCCCCCATATAGATAGACGAGTACCTCTTTTTATGTTTACGAGCTTGAGGAGCATAACACATGCTCTATATAACTCACCTTCGGTAAGTCCCTCTTCCTTTGTTTAATGAACTGGAAGAAGTAAGGGTTCGGTCCCATATGGGCCATTCAATGTGTGATTTTAGCGAGTCCAGAGAAGGAAAACTCAGTGGTTTTTCATGTTTAGAGAGTTTGAAAAGAACTTAAAGGCGACTCTAGGGTTGTCCTTTTTCATAATTTTAATCTCTGAAGGCCGAAAAAGAGATAAACTGCTACTCAAGAGATTCCCTTTCAAAACCTTTTAAAAATGAGTGTGAAAGGAAGCAAGATCACTCAACAATCTTTTCATGTTTAGAGAGTCTGAAAATATCTTAAAGGAGACTCCAGGGGGTTCCTTTTTCGTGTAACCTTTACGAGTCCGAAAAAGTGATAAAATTCTACTCGGTTACGTTCTCATGTTTTTTCGAGCGCGATAAAGAACAAAGGTTGTGATCGTCACTGTTACAAGGTCATTGAAAATATACTGTAAAACCTTGCAAAAATAGGAAATTCTGGGCCCAGAGCATTAACGACTCAAAAAGATTAAAAAAAACAAAAAAAAAAATTATATTAGTGAGAAATAGCAAAAATCAACCCTAACAAATAGTAAAATAGGTTAAGAATTTCATTTACCAATTGATTTTTACCAAATTCTTCTAGCTTTGGAATTTTCCACCTTTGGAGGGCAGTTTTTGAGCTGTGAGTACGGGAGCTGCGATCGACCATTTTCGATTCCATTTGGACTAGGTTGGTCACCTTTCCTTTCCAATAATTTTTCATGGTTTAATTTTGTGTTTTAGCTCATATTTAGGGTGTTCTAGGCTCCTTAGGAAGCTCTAGGCGCCAAACTGGATCGACGCTCCCTCAAAGGGATGAGGGGACTGCAGATCGAGATATCAACACCCTGGTGCACATGCCTAGGGAGTGCTAGGGATCTGTGGGTAGACTTAAGGGAGCGCTGGCGCATAAACAAAATTTTTGTTGCATTTTGGGCTAGAAAGACATAATTTTTTTCCATAAAAAGTTGAATAAATATGTTTAATTGGTTATATTTGTAGATTGCATGGATCATATAGACATGATTGAATGGAAGGAATGCAAACACGAGTTCGACGACATCTTTGGGTTTCAAATCCCTTAAGAAAGGGTCGCTTTGCGAAATTGTGGTCTACTCAAGTACTTCAAAATATGAGAAAATAGGTACTATTACTTGAGTACCTGATCAAACTGTGGGATGATGCCGAACAAGCATTTCACATTGGGCCACATATGCTCACGATTGAGCTTGACAATGTGTAATTTTTGACTGGACTCTCGAAGAGAGGGGCTCCTATCTTTTTTTCCGTACATTGGGCAACTCCTCAGCCCACTGAGGCATATGTTGCTGAGCACTGTATACCAGGATCTCGATTGGTCGGTGGGAAAATCATAATCAAATATGGGAGGGATTTGGCATTGAGATCGATTCTATTCACTGTTACCAAATTAGTAGGTAGTACCGGTTCTCATCTAGCTTCAAAATATCAGATGTCATACACTATACAATGTTTAGAGCCCAGATTTTTTAACTAGAGCGCAGGGTTCCTTCGGAATGTGAAGGAACAGATCTCAAAGTGCAGGACAGGTAGGAATAAGCAATTTTGATATGGCTCTTTCCTAGTTTTGTTATTTTTGGAGTGAGTACCCCAGATGCAACCACAAGTTGTGTTGATAGCATGACCTGCACCAAGCCATGGATGGAGAAATGGACCAGTTTGTCCCCTAGATTGGGGAACGAGCCCTCAACATTTAGGTTTACAACTGATTTCTTCGCTTGGTGGAGGAGACAACTCGTTGTCATCGAGGATTTTCCATATGCTGGAGTAGATTTTTGGGGTAGTGCAGACTTGGTGCTCCCTGAGGGCATTCAGTGGGATATGTACGAAACTAAACCTTGTCACATATATTTGATTTTATATTTTGTATTGTTTTTTATATGTACAAAGAGGGATCTAAAGATGTTTTTGTTTCATCATGTAGACAGAGGCGCATCACGTCCAACGAAGATGCTGACACTAGGGTGTTGTGGGGATGTGTAGATACCAGTGGAGCATGAGGTTGCAGTGGGAGGACTTCGGGAGGTCTAGAGGAACCTCCGAGGACTGACCATGGGTGTCCCACCTCTAAGGAGACAAGACATGCCTCTCCATTTGTAGAGACATATGGTAGGAGTTCCTGAGAGTTTGAACCACTTGCTCCGACGAGTGGCTCGTGCAGTAGTGTGCTTCTTTGAGCACAACGTGATACATGAGGACTAGGATCCTCAACATATTTTTTAGTCTTTCATGATGATATCATGGGAATGAGGGCCCAAAATTTTCCCTATTATGTACTTTTTGATGATGTGATTTNCTGAGGGCATTCAGTGGGATATGTACGAAACTAAACCTTGTCACATATATTTGATTTTATATTTTGTATTGTTTTTTATATGTACAAAGAGGGATCTAAAGATGTTTTTGTTTCATCATGTAGACAGAGGCGCATCACGTCCAACGAAGATGCTGACACTAGGGTGTTGTGGGGACGTGTAGATACCAGTGGAGCATGAGGTTGCAGTGGGAGGACTTCGGGAGGTCTAGAGGAACCTCCGAGGACTGACCATGGGTGTCCCACCTCTAAGGAGACAAGATATGCCTCTCCATTTGTAGAGACATATGGTAGGAGTTCTTGAGAGTTTGAACCACTTGCTCCGACGAGTGGCTCGTGCAGTAGTGTGCTTCTTTGAGCACAACGTGATACATGAGGACTAGGATCCTCAACATATTTTTTAGTCTTTCATGATGATATCATGGGAATGAGGGCCCAAAATTTTCCCTATTATGTACTTTTTGATGATGTGATTTTAAAACAAACTTTTTCTATCATGCATTTATATATATATATACGAGTTTTGTTGTGCCAATTGATGTCGCAATTTATCTTATGTGATGTTTTAGTGTACATGTGATTCATGTATTTTTACAAATGTTTTATTTATGCGCAAGATACCTATCCAATATGTAATTAACTAACGAATCCGAAGTTGTGTTGGGTTCTCTCGGTATATGTCTGTATTATATAAATTCAAATGATATTTTGAGACGACGAACTCTTAGGTGGAGATGTAGTAAGACAATGTTGCGAAGGACATAATCTCGATTAAGATGACAAACCATGAGATGAGAATCTAGGTTGATAATCAGATGAGATATACCTAGAGAGGAGGCTTCGATTAAGAGTCCGATGAAGGCATGATATTATGCTACATTATTGGTTATCGATCCTAGGAAAATTCCTCTTGAACTCACCAACTCGTCAGAGTGGTAAATGACCCAAGCCGCATAAGCAATGTTCTAGGTGTGCCGACTAGTGCCATCCACAAACCCGACAAAGATGGGAAAGGGAGATTTCATCTGCGCACGCAATCACAAGACAAATTATAAGAAGCTAAGACAAAACTCGTACACGCAAGAGAAAAGACACACCGAATCAAAAGTTAAAGTACAATAATGTACAAAGAAAACATGCCAGATGTTCTATGCATAGTACTTCTTGAGGTAAAGCTCGTTTCGGGGCTCACCAATAGATATTCCATCATAGTCAACTAACTTGTAAGTCTATGTAATACACGTTTTATGATATACGGTCCATGCCACAAAGGTTCTAACTTCCCTGTCCCCAACTTATCGTGAGCTTGGTCATAAACGAGGACTAAATCTCCTTCTGCAAAAGCACGAGGTTGAATGGATTTGTCATATTGACTCTTCATTTGTTTTTGATACGTCTCATTAACGAGAACATCATCGTGATGTGTTTCGTCCAACTTGGTTAAATACATGAATCATTCCTCTTCAAGAGAGGTATGAGGTAGGAGTTCTACGGTGAGTTTCAATGAAGGGATCTCACACTCAATTGGTAACACTGCTTCTACGCCATATACCAACTGGAATGGAGTGAATCCAATTGCAGTTTTCACTGAAGTGCGGTAGGCCCAGAGTACGGAGAAAAGTTTCAAGTGCCAAGATGTTTTTTTTGTCCCCACCATGAATTGGATCATGGTATTTAGGACTTTGTTGATAGCTTCAAGTTTTCCATTTTCTTGGGGATAGTCAAGGGATGATTTTTCATGGCGAAAACCTAACTTGACGTGCAACTCACTCATCATCTGGTTCTGAAAATGTGAGCCATGATCAATGACAATGGCTTGTGGGACACCAAAGTAAGTGATGATGTGGTTAAAAACAAGGGTTCTGCAGTGAAACCATCATTAAGAAATGTAGGCATAGCCTCAACCCATTTAGTGAAATAATCAATGGCAACGATAATGGGATGCAACGGAGCAGGGTGGGTACATTCCTTTTTCTGAAAAACTTGACAGGGTGGGCATCGTTTGACAACCTTGATACAATATTTGAAGATGGGGGGCCAAAAACAACCAACACATAAGATTTTCTGGGCTGTAGCCATCCCATAAATATGACCACCACAAGCTCCAAGGTGACGGTCATTCAAAACATGTTCAGCCTCATTGTGTGTTAAACAATGTCGTAGGACAATATCAATACCACGTCGATACAAAGTGTCGCTAATGATAAGGTAGCATTTAGAATGGTGGCGTATATGACGACGTTTGTCACGGGAAATATCGGGCTGGAAATGATGGGTTTGAAGATAGATAAGAATATCTCCATACCAAGGGTCTGACGTGCTAATGAGGAACAAAGATTCATCAGGAAGAGAATCACTGGGCTCAATATCTTCATCAACACAGGGAAGATCGCAGATAAGTTCCGCAAAAACCAACGATTTTTTAACTTTTGATTTGACAAACTCGAGATCAAATTCTTGAAGAATAACAATCCATTTGGAATTCTTTCCCCTAAGGAATTGATGTGTAAGGATATGGTACATGGGGTTCGAGTCTGCAATGACCGTGGTAGTGCATAACAATATGTAATGGCGAAATCTCTGGACGAAAATGACGACTGCCAGAGCCAACTTCTCAACGTGTGAATATAGGAGCTTGGGACCAGATAAAATCTTGCTCAGATAGTAGATCACATGTTCATCACCGTTAGGATCCTCTTGAACTAACACCATAGCAATAGTGGAAGTAGAGGCAGCCAAATAAATGATATAGTCTTGTGCATAATTCAGAGGATGCAAGAGAGGTGTGTGGGTTAATGCATGCTTAAGAGCATCAAAATAACGTTGAGCAGTGTCATCCCATATGAGAGGAGTGTATTTATGCAACAATCTCATAAATCCTTTAGTGATTTCGGCATAATTACATATAAAACGACGAAGAAATTTTTCTTTCCCTTTCAAACTTTGGAGTTGGTTTAGATTGTTGGGAGGGGGTAAAGCGAGAATAGCTTTCACTTTTAAGGGATCCACCCTAATAGTGTCTTTGGAGACGATGAATCCGAGGAGTCGACCTGATTCGACAATGAAGATGCATTTGTGAGGGATCAAATGGATATGGTAAAACCAACATCGAGTAAAAATGGCCCGTAAATGACCAATATGGTCTCGACGCGTAGACGAATGAGCGGGTAAATCATTGAGGTAAGGTTCCAAAATATGTTTGATATTGTGGAAAGCATACGACATGGTCCACTGGAAAGTAGCACCAACATTTTTAAGACCAAAGGGTAGCTTCCGATAAGCGAACGTCCCCCAAGGGCAGAAGAACGCTGTGTTATGCTGATCAGCTGGTAGAATATCAATCTGGTTATACCCTAAGAAGCCATCCATGAAGGAAAATATAACATTTCCAGCGCAATTATCAATGATTTGGTGGATAAAGGGTGTTGGTTAATTGTATTTTGGACAAGCCTTGTTGAGATCCCTATAATCGACATAGACACAAATGGTTTTTATTTTTTTAGCGACCAAAACGATGTTAGAAACCCATTCTATCAAGGGGACAGGATAAATAAATCCAGACTTCAACAATTTTTCAACTTCTTCCTTTATGGCCGCGGTTTTCTTAGGATGAACCGGGCGAAGTTTTTGTCATACATGTTTAACACCTGGGTAATTTTTTATCTCATGCACAACGATCGATGGATCGATCCCTGACATTTCTTCGTAACTCTAAGCAAAGACATCACATAATTCTTTAAATAAAGCGGTGTAAGCTTCCACTTCCTTAGGTGAACAATTAGCACTGAGATGAACATTTTCTACGATACCTTCTTTGATTGAGATGTCAATAGCAATGGTAGAAGAGATGTTTCCTAAATTCCCCTCGGAAGTAGTATCCTGGGTAAGGATGGGATATTGGGGAGAATCGACAACACCATGAGGAAATATAGAGTGTATATCTTTCTCAAGTTCATCTAGACTAGGGAGAAAAGATGAACAATGATGGTTTTCATCCCAAGGTACCTCGTGGATACTAAGAATTTCCATAATGGATTCGTCCAATGGAAAAATCCGTAGGATGTAGTCGAAAGAAGAGGATAAGGAATCCAACCAAGATGGCAACGAGTAAGTGTTGGATGCCAACAAATGTTGGTCGTCCAATGAGGGAGAGGTAGATTGGATGGAATTTTATGAAGCCTCAGCAGGACTAAGTGGCATAACATCACCTAGTGCATCAAATTCAAAAGGACTAGGCACAACCCAAGGATCAGATGATTCGTAATATTGATATGCCATAGTCGAGATCATATTGATCGTGTCAATGTGTTGCGAGGTGGGAGGAATTGGTGTAGGGAAAGTACCCATAACGGAAGAGTATTTTAAAATACCTACACCAACACTTTCATAAGTGATCTTAGTATCTCCCAAGAAAAGAATATTGTTGGTGGTAGGAGTGAGAGCGTCGGGGGTGAAATAATATAACTAGTTGATAGTGACAATTTTACCTTGATAGGGGCATTGTACACATCGAAACACCGATGAAGCAACAACAATCATGGCATAAAAACAACTTCTTCCTAACAAAAAGTTGTAATCAAGGGGAGCATTGACTACCTCTACATTGACAAAGATAGCCTTACCTCCCAACTGAACAACTAAGGACTGCAAGAGTCCATGAGGACGAAAACCTCGCCCATCGAATGCTCGTAAAATTGTAGGGGATTGATTAAGGGCATGTGATTTTAATCCTTTCCAACAGGATAATGAAATGACGCAAGTGGAATCTCCCTCATCCAGTATGGTACGATGAATGTGTTGGTTATGAACAACCACATCGATCTAAAAATAAAGCTAGTGAGAAATTCATGACTTGAAGTTATCAAGGTTAAACATGATATTATTTGACGACTCATGATCGATCGTGCCGATGGAATCCAAGAGTGTTCTACGTTGACTTGAACAATGTTCTAGAAATTCAAGAGTAGACATAGCACACGGTGCTTGAGACAAATATTCAACAATTTTGTAGTTTTGGGCGACACAAGAACTAGGATTAAAAGTCAATTTGTGAATAGTGCTCTTGGGAGGGCGTAAAATAGAGTCGAAAATGGGTTTCTCAATCTGAAGCGATCCAGATGGAGGACTAATAGTGGTGGAAGATGGATGCGATGCAGTACTGTTAGTGACCTTCTCTTTATTAGGTTTAACGCGTGTCATATGTTGTGGTGAGAGTGGTTAAATCGATCCCATTAAACATATAAATGTGAGCACTCGACGAGGCTTCCTCGCTAGGAGGATGACTGGGATTTCCCCTTGCCGGAGGGGCAGGGGCTTGAGAAACCATGGACTGCTTCTGAGGAAAAGGTTGTGTTAACAAAGCGGGTTGGGAATTTCCTTTGAAAAGTTTTGCAACTTCGTCGCGATGAGGATAGTCTCGGGTGTAATGATCATCACCACAAATGAGACACACAAATTTYGGTTTTTGCTGTGGTTTTTTTTCAGGAGCAGGTGGTAGAGTTTGTGTTTTTGTATTTTCATTATTATTATTATTATTMTTTTTGTGTTTATTTTTCATTTTCTTCTTTCCCCCATATTGTTGTGAAGAGGCATATTGGACGACATTCACCTCATATATTTGAGTTGGGGGGAGGTAGAGGAGAGTGAAGTYGAACCGATGACGGGTGTAGAAATAGAGCGATTAGTCGTGAGGACTGACTGTGATGAAGATTGGGTCTTGGCAACATCGATGATTCCATCCGCATGAGTCGTGGAAGATGGTTTGGATGGATCGATGTACGTACGAGGATAATTTGGTATCAACTCATACAATGTACCGGATTGGGAATAAACAAAATCAAAGTACTGAGCGCAAGCAATGGCTTCTTCCTCAGTGACAACACCACCCATGGTGATGTCACAAGCAATTGGGGGTAAAAGATATTTAGTAAACCATTCTACCAATAACTGGTCAGGAATGGTTGCTTTGATCAACCTTCCCCATTGTCTCCACTCATGAATGTGATCATAGATATGTACATAGTTCATTTGAAGAAGTGAGGTTAAGAGTTCCGTACCAGTCTCGTAACAGATGGGTAATTGAAAATGTGTGAGAAAAGCCATAGCTAGGGAGTTGAAATCTTGAAAGTACCACATTGGAGTTCAATGTATCATTTGGCTGTTGAGCCTGTGAGTGTGCACTAGAAAAGATGCAACTGTATGGAATCATCCAGCAGTGAGTTTGATGAACACCATAGATGAAATTTCATAACATGGTTGTTCACGTCTTCGCCAAGTTTATTGTCAAATTTGGGGATGTTAGAAGGTAATTTAGCAGGAATTACCGGCCATAAAGGAAAATGTAGTATGGGATCATTGGTTAACCGAGAGAAATCGGGTAGATCAAACATAGCTAGGAACGGTAGTTAGTGGTTAACCCGAGGGTGATACTGGTGCGGCATGGGGACACCAGTAGGGCTATAAACTGGTTGAGGTGGATAATTGTATCTAGTAGGCCCTCCCATATATGAATGTTGTTGGATGGTGTATGCAATATTTGATTTTTGTTGAGGAACGTTCATGAACGGAGGGAAACCCAGTTGGTTATGGGGAGGATAGGTTGTTTGGTTAGGTTGTGGGGGATAAAATGTTTTCCCTAGAGGAGGGTAAACTGTTTGTCCTTACTGAGGGTAAACAATTGACCCTTGGGAAGGATAAGATTGTTTTCCTTGAGGACCTTGGGTGGGATTTGGGACACTCGGATAAGGTTGTCCAAAATACAATCTGGAAGGAACATGATTTGGTACTCCTCCTTGTGGGTTATGTTATGATGGCCTTCCTGGGTAAGGTTGATGAAACTTACATCCTTGGGGTGCTCCCCAGGATTGTGAAATGTTTCCAACAAAAGGGGGTTGTCCACCTGCCATAGTTTGAGTGAAAACTGAGGTTTGACCAATAAAAGGGGGTTGCCCCCCGATGGGTATGTGCAAGGGTGGATGTGCCCCTGGAGGGACAGGCCCCCTAGATGATTGTTTCCCCCCTATTGATATTTTTCCAACAGTTTATTGTGTGTGTATGATAGGGTTCTTCATTCTGTGATGTAAAGGTGTTCCAACAGGATTATGTGGAACATAAGGCGCTGTAGTTTGAAAAGGTGTAGTGGTGGGAGTAATGGTTGAAGCACCTTGTGTATGGTTAGTGTTGGGCCCGAGATATGATCACTTTTATGACTATTATTATACACTTTTTCCACATGTACATATGTGTTTTTCATATTTTGAAGGAGATTTTTGAAGAATTTTATGTTAAAACATTATGATCTCCACCAGGTACGTGTGATTCATGTTTAATGTCATTATTGGGTATAATTCATCACGTTTTATGATTACCAAGAGCTAATTCACGTTTTTCTAGTGTTACAGGGCAAAAACTCACCATGTTTCTACTTCCGACACTTAGTCCGACACTCCTTCTAGCACTCGTTCCGGTACCCGATCCGACACTCTGTCTAGCACTACGTATTGCACAAAAATGGAGGGTGACTTGGTGGTTATGGTATTGGCGGCCAATGATGGGTGAATCAGGAATGTGGGTTTTGTTCATGCTTGCCCCCTTCAACTACTGAGCTCCCAACAACTTAGTTTGGTTGTTCAGCTAAGGGATTATTGACTCGCTCTGTTTTATCAGTTAGGGCATCATTTAATGCAAATTGTTGAATTTAGAAGTGGTTCGACCCTCCTGTGGTCGACCACTTGGTCTATAAACATTATAAATACCACCGAGGTGGTCAGATAGTTGTTAAGTAGCAGAAAAATCAGTGTGATAGGTAGAAATATGTTTTTACTCTGTTTTGCCATTTTACATTGCCAGATTATACAAGAACTGTGTTTTTGAGTTTTCATGGTGAATTCGAATTGCTGAGTTTGTGGTGTTCTCTTAGAAATTGACCACGACTTGCTGGGGGGCCCGCCAACAGTCTGGTAACTGTCTTTGTGTTTGTTTATACATTTCATAGTTTAGTTGTTCTCTTTATTTTCCTGTACATGCATTTTTATTATGTTAATTAGTTTGTTGTTATAATTTAATTGCTTTGACTCTCTTTTGCAGGTTAGTATGGTGAATTGTGTTAGCATGCATTAATCTTGTAGTTAGGAATGGATCTGCAGATCCCTAGACTAACCCCGTGTGTAGTTAGATATTAGATTATGTTTTTATTTATGATTTTAGAATCAAGTTTAAAACAAAGTTTTAATTAGAATATAACGGAGTTTTTATTTGAGCTTTCTTCGACAAGGATTTGATGGACGGATAGGATCAATTTCAGTTTTTAATCATAGCTTGCTTATTTCATTTTAGAATTGGCTTAGCTAGTCGTTGATTAATGTAGTTGTTAATTTACTTTTTAATGTCATGTTTTAATTTCTGTTTTTAAGCATTTTCTTATTGTAGTTTGAACTTTGAATTGTTAGAATAGATGTAGCATAGTTTCAATTTATGTAATTTCCTATCCTAGAATTAAATTGCAATTATATTTCTTAGTTAATGGTTGAATCTGGTTTTGCTTACGTAGTATAGTAGTACAATGATGATCTCATTATATTGTTGATGGTTAATAAATGAATATGCAGGGTAATTGACGATTGCTTTTGTCATGGCTAAATTCTCATTAGATTTTTTAATCCATACCTTTCACTTTGCTATTGAGATCAGTATTGAGCTTATACCGCTTGAATTGTCCTTTGTTGTCAAGTGCCATGGAGATATCATCCGACACCGAAGCCATTCACACAACCACCAACATTATATTTGAATTGTCATAGTTTAAAAGATAGTTTTCCTATTTTCATAGGTTAAAGAATAGTTTTCTTGCTTTCATAGATTAAAAGAGATAGTTTTCCTGCTTTCATAGCTTAGAAGATATAGTTTCTTTCTTTCATATCTTAGGATATAGTTTTATTGCTGTTGTAGGATAGATAGTCTTTTGCTTTGATAGGTTAGAGAACAATTTGCTTATCATAGATTAAAGGTTAGTTGCTAGCGTTTCTTGCTTTCATTTAAATAGATATCCTTTCATGAATTAGAAATAGTTTTGAGTTAAAAACATAGTCCACTTGCCTCTTAGGCTAGATAGTTGTTCAATGAGAAGTTTTAATTTGATTACTTGCAGTAGAAGTTATCTTAAAGTAGTTAGTTGTCTATTTTCTTTAATAGGTTAGTTAGTTGTCTTTGCTTACTTGCTTTAATATGATTAGTTAGTTGTCTTTGTTTACTTGCTTTAATAGGTTAGTTAGTTGTCTTTGCTTACTTGTTTATTTGCTTTAGTAGAATAGTTGCTTGCTTGTTTATTTACTTGCTTTCATAGGATAGTTTCTCATTGAATGTAGGTTGGCAAGTTAAAGTAGTTTTCTTTTGTTATTTTCTTATTGTTATGCTTAATAGTTGATTTTTCTTATTGTTATGAACTAGTTTGCTTTACATAGGGTTTTTACTTGCTTTCTTAGAACTATCCATCGATCCTTGGCCCAAAAGTACCTAGGTTACATAGTTTTCAATTTTCTTAGTAGGGTTTGTTCATTAGATAAGTTTGCTTGAGTAGATTAGCCTTAGACAACTATATTCCTTAGTTAGCCTATACTCCTACCAACCCTTCTACATTTGGCATATATTTTGCTACAACTCTAAGTTTACTTACCTCGGGTTGACAATTTAATTGAGGGTTTTTAGTGCATATACAACACCCATCCTTTTTGGTGTCGTTGTCGGGGAGTTGTCTTAAGGTAAGAAGTAGTTAGGAAATAGATCATTCCTAGACCTTAGAATTAGATTGGTGGCGGGGGAACTTTAATACGAGAGGTAAGATCCTGCGCATATGCTATAGCAGGTTCCCCCAAACCCAATGGTAGTTTTTCCTTTTGTTTTTGTTTACTTTCATGAATAGACCTAGAGACCCAAAAGGTAGATATGTTAAATCTAAATCAAACCTTACAACCAAGGTTCCTTCTGACCTTTTTGGGGGAAGGAACATTCCACTCAAAATCTCCATAGACCAATACCAAAAAACAGAAGCTAGCTCAACCCAAAGAGATAAAGCAGTCTCTAAAAGAGACTAAAACAAGGAGAACTATAGAACAAGAAATTGAAGCATCAATAATAGTGGGACAGGAGGCAAGACCCCTCGAGCCTTTTGCAGAACCAAACAATACAACCTTTGTTTTCTTACTACCATCAGGAGATCCTAACTTTGTGGATATCATCTTTGTGTGAACCAAGTTTTATCAAATGACAAGATGAATTTGAAGGTGACCATTAGTTTGGAAAAAATCTCTCAAATCCTAGCAACAATTGGGATCTCTTCTTTTCAGGAAGAAAACATCTTGACAATAGTCAAGAACTTATCTACCTCTCTGGAAATATTAGAAGAATCAAGGTCCTATGATCTACAAAATGACTTTCCTTGCCAAAATGCGAAGGAAGCTAAAAAATTGTGGACTACATCCAATGGAGAGAAATCATTAAGACTTAAGATTGAGGAGTTCTCAACATCCATCTCAGCGGATCCTTTATGTACTTCAGAAATCAATCATCCAAAAGAAGGGGATCTGCATAGCATAATGAAGGAGATCATAGAAATTACTGTTGATGAACATCAAGATTACATTGAAATTTGATTTCAAGAGGTCATCAGGCCACAACACTATTCTATTCTTCAACACGTTCTAATGCCCAAACAAGTAGGTTGGTTGGTTCTTCCTATCTAGGTAATCACTGCGATAAATTTTTCATATATGGATATGAGTATGTTTCTTATATTGCTCCGCACAAGGTTACATTGGAAGAGTTCTTACACTTGAATAAAGATTTTCCCTTTCTTTTTAGGTAGGGTAGGATAGTAAATAAAAGATGCATGTTGTTAGTTTAGCTTAGAGTCTAATGCAACCTCATTTTACATTTTATTTTAATAAAATAACTATGAGATACATGTTCCTATGACTTGATTTCATTGATCTCCTTAGTTTATTATATTTTAGAGTGTGATTTTTGCAAACAGTTTTAGAGATCTCTGTAGGTCTTTATATCACCAAGGGTAGACAATTCCAAGGAAATATAAAAGAAGGATTTTCTTCAAAAACATTGTTACACTTGGACCTTGTTGTCCGCTAAGCATCAAATGAATAATGACTTGTTGTAGTTAGCCATGTTTTTGCAAAGATTTTCATCTTCTTGTTCTTAAGGCATTTAAAAAAAGAAGAAGTTGTCTTGAAAATCTTCACCACTATATAAGGAAGTGATATCGTAACCATCAAGCTTAGAGGTATCTAATACAATTTTCCCAAGAAACCTGAGTAAGTAAGTAAAGTATATTTATTAAAGAGTAACAAGGAGGTCTGATTAGCGGCTAGTCATGGAAACATCACAATAACTACAAAAGAAGAAAGTGAATTGAGCCTAGAGATACCTTTCTGTTCTTTCTCAATGGTACCATCCACTACACACTAAATAGCTTGATTATATCATATATTTAGATAGGCCATGTCCACTTAAGTACCCCCTTACATCAGAACAATCACTAAGGAATATAATAGAAATTCATCCTCATACCATCCTAATTGAAAAAAAGAAAGAAAAAGTTGTTTTCAGAATTGTCCCTCCATCCTCTTGCATAAACAATCTTATACTCAAATATTAAAAGATGGAGGGCCAGTCTCTGAGGGTGTACGAGGCTAACCCGTCAGGATATTGAATAGGTTTGCTAGTAGTGGGTACCGGCCTGTGGCATGACTAGGTAAACCCACCGGATTACTGAACAGGCTTGCTAGCAGTGGGGCATTCTACCTAGCGAGGATGATAATCTGACAAAAAATAAATAATAAATTTAAACTTGTCCTGATGTATGACATTACTTGTAGACAAAGCTGACATGAAGTATGTATGGTTAAGCTAAGGTTAATTAACTCCATAAAATTTCCAATGGGAACTAACTCCGAGACTATCTTGAAACTCTCTTGCCTACCTCTTCTTATCTATATATAGGATCTCTTATCCTATAGGTGGGGCCATCTTTTAACCATCTCATCAGACCAATTTGTGAAATTTATCTCTACACTTAACAAGCTGTAAATCTTCGGCTATTGGGAGAATTGACTGGTTTCCTATATTTTTGATTGTGAGGTGTCACAATACTTAGGTGTGGGGTAGGGGTTCATGAGTTGACAAATGATAACATTGCCTAGAAGAAATAAATCTTTGTAAAAAATTATGTGTATTGTTTTCATGATATAGGCTATTACATCAACAATCATTTTATTTTCGAAATGCTAATTCCATGTGTGTTATAAACTGTTGTACATCTCCTTAACATACCACTTAACTGGATTATTTTCGTTACAGACTATTCATTACAGAGTTATGATTACATGCCTTATAAAATGCGAGATAGAGGAATGGATTGTGTGAGCACGATGGAAAAACAAACAATAATGGAACACTCTTATCTTTCCTCTACTCCTATTCACTATATTCATGGTCTCTGAGGAATCAATTGCCTCAGCCACAAAGCTCCCAAGAGTTGGAGACCACTGGTTTAAACACCACCAGTTGCCAAGAGCAAGCTATAACATGGTTTTCAAACCTAAATTTCAGAACATCTTTGGAGCTAAGGGATACTCCAAAGAGTGGATAAAAGAGGAGATAGTCTAACCCCCCTCTCAAAATAGTAAAGACCTATTGCTAATTCATGGTGCGAGGACATGCCATATCTTTGGTATGGGGGGAGTTTCCTGAGCTAAAAACAAATAAAATGCTAAGTATTGCTCATTTGTATAACAAAAACCATGAGAAGAGGACGTAGGATTTCTGTTAGAATTCTATCATACTATCTTTTTACAATGTCTTGGGATATTATATCAACAGTTGTTTGTATTGGTATGCTAAATTTTATATTGCTGACATCATTGTGTGTTATGAGCTTACTGTGCATATTTATGTTTATGCTATAGAAGACTTTGTCTCCTTAACTGGTTCTTTGTGACAATTACAGATCAATAACACATTGTTAAACTCACTACAGATCTGTGTTACACACCTATGAACAGAGGAACAAGGTTAAGTGGCTCTGTATTAGGCTAGGTATTTAGCTCAGTATGGTTTTTATTTGGAGTTTTCTAGATGAGAATCTAGGTCTAGGGAGCTAGGCCAGGGTTTCCAAAAGATGAGTTTCAAAAATAGAATGGGGCAAGGTAGGTATATTCAGTAGCATTTAGGATTTTTCATTGCGTATAGGCTAGATGCGACGACTTCAACATGGGAATAAGATCATGAATCCATTCATAAGAAGAAGCTGTAGCATAACATGACAGTTTCATCCAAAACAATGCAAATAACTTTGAAACAATCATAGGAAAGCATGGAGGTGACAACAAATTGTAGTAGAAGAGAAACAAGTTTTGAAGGCCTTCCTCAATGAGTTATTTAATGAAAAAGTTATGAATATGTCCTATACACTCTGTAGTCACTAATCCAAACAAAAACATACATATAATTGTTGGGTATGTGTTATATTCTTTGCATGAGTAGTAGTGTTTGAGTGTATGCGTTGGGCGCGTAGGGGGATTAGAGGGGGGGTGCAGGGGTAGCGCCCCCGGAATTTTTTTTTCTGCCTCGGGAAACGTGACACCTACCTTGGGAAACGTGTCATGTATTTAGGTGGTTTTTTCGGCACATGGTTTTTGCCAATGGTTTTCTATTTCCGGTTAAGGAAATAGGGTTTTGGACTAATCCAGGTCATTGGGTTAGCGTTTTGGATGCCGCTGGCTCCTATATGTATATTTTATTGTAAACAATGTAACACAATGTATGAATATAATATATGCTGGTTTTCCCGGTTTAGGTTTCCAGGGGAAAAATCTTTGTGTAATGTTTTCATTTTCCATTGTATCTTTTCTATTCTTTTATGAATATCTATTTACAGTAGACATTGTACAAGGTTAGAATTTACATTTGGTATCAGAGCTTTATTGGCTTTAGGGGGACGCCTTTGTTGTCAAGGGTTTGGCTCGGGACTGTGATAAGCCTTGTTAATGTGGGAGATCTGCGGTATTGTTTTTCAGGTGAAAAGAAATGGCAAGCAATTCGAAGATGGAGATCGAGAAGTTTAATGGGAAAATATTTGAGCTATGGAAGCTTAATATGGAAGATCTTTTGGTGGACAGAGATCAGTGGATCACGGTAGATCCAGGTACTGTACCTACAGGAACTTCTGCAGATGACTGGAAAAAGATGGATCGGAAGGCAAAGAGAACAATTCGACTGTGTCTCTCCGATTCAGTATTACTGAATGTGTCAGAGGAAGCTACAGTCTCTCCGATTCAGTAATACCGAATCGGAGAGACACAGTCAGAGGAAGCTACAACCAAGGATCAATGAAAGTTGTAGTTGCACGCCTAAGTCCCCGGTAACAAACTATTCCTCGGTGAAAGAAGCCGACACCTGAGGATGAGAGATGTAGACTCTGCCATGAATGGAACGCCTTCAATACTCATGGTAAGCCGGGCCATCCGCTGAAATTCCAGATGAAGATAAACGTATCGGGCTTGTTGGGGATACCCCTTTACCGCACTGGATAGTCCGTTGTGGCCATAGGGTAATACAACTCTCTTTGAAGTTTGAAGAAGTGGTCTCGGCCCTGTTGTCTGGAGGAGATGAGACTTAAAGAATGCGTAGCGACAAAGCACAGATGCATATTTGGTACATTCCCGTGAAATAAATAGATCTAATTTATCAAGTGGGAGATCAAGTCTAAGGGTAGATCTAAATCTCCGGAAAGTTTGTAAGGGCATGTCAGAGGTGTGGAAGAAGGGCACTACAAGAAGCGTTAGTTGATCCAAAGTTGAGAAAAAGAAGGACTAAGAATCTTCTTCTACGTAAGAAAAGACCTCCAAGGAAGAAGGAGGGATGTAATTTGGCCTCTGCCATTGCCATGCAGATCATGAGGCATGGTTGATTGATTCTAGTGCATCATTTCATGACTCTACGTGGAGTGGTTTTGCATGAAAAGTATGATGGAGGTAATGTTTTCTTTAGGTAATGATCCACAACCAATCATCATATAGGGAAGAGGAAGGGTCAAGTTGAGAGACTCATAGATGGAAGGATTAGAACACTACCGTGTTCTACATCCCGGTGTAATACGCTTAAATTTGATTGAAACAAAATGAAACATACAGGGTAAAAACAATTTTGAAAAGGAACGGCAGGATGGTTCGAGGAGAAATGGTGCTGATGAAGGGAGTTCGGTTTGGAATTTCAGATAAGATGCTAGGAAGCACTATTAGTGATGGGCAATAGTTCCATTATTCTGATATTAGAGTTGAAGAAGAAATAACCTCTACAGTCTTTGGAGAAAAGGCTATGCCGCGGGCATCAAAGATCAAAGTATACCGTGAGAGAAGGGCCTTTGAGAATTACATTGTAAAGGTATGGTTGAAGGTATGTCTAGTCAGCCTGATTTTGATTTCCGTGAACACTGTGTATATGGGAAGCAGAATTGGGCAAGGTTCCCCTTTGGTGCAACGAGGGCGCGTAAGGGAATTTTACAACTAGTTCACGTTGATGTTTCTTTGACCCGTGGTCAATCCCATCATTGTGGTCTACTATGTCTCATTTATAGATGCATTCCTCGAGGAAAACTTGATGGTATTTCCTTAGAAATAAATTTGAAGTCTTTTGGATTGTGTTTAAAGAGTTTAAGGCTCTTGTTGAGAATCAAATAGAGAAAAGAATTAAGGTGTTGAGAAATGTATAATGGTGGAGGAGTTCTCACAGGAATGAATTTGAAGAATTTAAGAAGTGTGTATAGCAAGGCGCGTAAGATCTATATACATCCCAGCAATGTAATAGCACAGCCCGCATTAATAAAGCGTTTCACAGCCTGCCGTGTTAAATCTTGCGAAATGTGGCACGATGTTATCTATAGTCAACATCACCCTCATCAAGATTGGGCGACAAGATCTACAAGAGGTGGATCGGTAAGGAGCTCACACATCTTAAGGTATTTGGATGTGATGCATGTTCATGTTCCAAAGGGAAAACATGAGTAAGTCGGATAAGAAGGTCGAAAATGTATCTTTATTGATATAAAGATGGTCTCAAAGGTTATAATCTTTGGAACCTTAAACTAAGAAGGTAGTGTATAGCCGATGGTATTTGGAGAAATGAAGGATGTTGTTAAATAGAAGTCCTACCAAGTAAGGAAGAACCAAAGAAGATAGAGTTTGATTTAAAGGATGATGAAGCGTAATTTACGTATTAACATGAATCAGAAGAAGACCATCCTCATACTCCAAGATTGAGGAGATCGGATCGAGAAAGAAGAATTGAAAAGGTATAGTCCATTTGATTTCGTTCACCTTGCTTTGTCTTTTATTATCATGATGATCCTAGAACTGCCGTGAGGCGCGGATTTAGAGGATGGTAATCTCTGGAAAAGGGCCATGGTGAAGAAATGGCAGTCTTTGATAAGAATGAGGCTTGGGATCTAGTGGAGTTGCTAATCGAAGATACCCCATTGGTAGTAAATGGGTATTTAAAAGAAGATGAATGCATGGAAAAAGTGGAGAAATACAAAGCCTCTAAGTAAAGGGTTATTCCCAGGTTGAGGAATTGATTTTGGTGAGATTTTTTCACTTGTTCTCAAGTTAACCTCTATAAGATTTTTTTTTTTTTGTTGTTGTTGTTGTTTCATTTTCCTTTGAAGTAGAACAAATGGATGTAAAGACAACATTATTGCATGGGGATCCGAAGAAGAAATATTTATGAAGCAAACAAAAGGTTATGATATGAAAGGAAAGAAGGAGCCGGTATGCTCTAAAAGTCCCCCTGTGATGGTTTAAAACAATCACTAAGGATGTGGTATCAAAAATTTGATACTTATATGTCGTGACTTGGCTTCACAAGAAGCAAAGAGGATCACTGCAGGTATTCTAAATTAATTGGTGATCATTTGATTTATTTGGTCTCAGATGTGGATGACAGGTTAGCTCGAGTAGGGAAACAACAAGGAGGATTATCCAGATAAGAAAACTCGGCTTGTCCCTCTAAATTGGCACATGAAGGATCAAAAGCTTCAAATTTCATTTCAAGGAAATTAAAAGAGATCAAAAAAGAGGAAACTTTGTTTAAATTAGAGAAAATATGTCGACAATATTGCAGGTTTAATATGCGAATGCAAACCAGCCAAGGTTCCTATTCCCATTGTTGTAAAGTTATCTGCGGATCGTGGGCGTCCCAAGACACATGAAGAAGAAGAGGACATGTCTCATGTTCCATAGTGCAAAATATGCGCTTTTGATGTATGAAATGGTCTACACAAGACCAGATAATGCACTGCATGTGGGAGTTTTGAGCAGTATATGTCAAAAACTGTGGAAGGAGCATTGGATAAAATAAAAGGGTTTTCGTATTTGGCGCAATAATCGCTAGCTATGGATTTCCATAACAAGGAAGACCATGATTGAAAGATGGTCGATATACATGGCTTGTGGATGCATACCGGCTAGAGATTTGGATCATAGGAGATCTACAAGCCGGTATGTGTTTAACTTGTTTGGAGGAGCAATAAGTTGGATGAGCAAAAAAGAAGATGTAGTGGCACTTTCAACTACGTGTAACTGGTCACAAGGCAAACCACTCATGCAAGTAAGGGAAGTAGGTATGGTTATGGAAGATTGTGTTGAGGTATTTGGTTTGTACAAAAATCTATAAGGATAGAGTGTGACAATCGGGAAAGTGCAATTTTTCCGGTGAAGAACCCCGCTTATCATTCAAAGACAAAGCACATTGATGTTCAATATCACTTTGTGAGAGACATGATTGAAGAAAAGAAAGTATCATCATGAAGGTGGACACTTTGAAGAATGTTGTAGACTCATTAACAACAAAATCAAGGAGCACTGAGAATTCCTCTTGGTGTAGAGGATCCATGGGCATTACGCTTTGATTTTTGACTATGTAACCCTATAACCCCCGTGTGCAAAGAAAACAAGTGGGAGAATGTTAAGTATGTGTTATATCTTGCACCTAGTAGTAGTGTTCCAGCATATGGACTGGCATGCAGGGGGTGCGTAGGGGCTGAGACCCAAAGGGTCCGGGCAAATACCGAATTGTTTTTCTGGAAACGGACACCCAATTCATGAAACATGTCATGTATTTAGTGGTTTTTCGCACATGGTTTTTGATGATGGTTTTCATTTCCGCTAAGGGAATTAGGGTTTTGGACTAATCCAGTCATTGTTATTTTGGATGCCGGCTCCATGTATATTATTGTATTGTAAACAATGTAAATACAATGTATGAATATAATATAATATATGCTAGTTTTCCTAGTTTGAGTTTCCAAAGTAAAAATCTATGTGTAATGTATGATTTCCATTGCATCTTTTCTTTTCTGAATATCTTTTTAGAGTATACATTGTACAGGGTTATAATTTAGAATAACCCCTTCACAATTGATTTGAAAAACAAATCAGCCCAAAAGTGCTAAAAACCGCGGATGTGTTTAAATAACATAAACATATAGGGTCAAAGATGGGATGGTGTTCTTTAACAATAACTCCATTTTACGTTTACGAGAGGTTTTTGTATGGGTGTTGTTCTTAAGAGAAAAATCTCTCATTTTTGTGAAATTAATTCTCATGTTATTGGAATATGTGCCACAACATAATGACTAAAATAGGAAATTAAATAATAAATAATGCCGAGCGAAAATTCAGATTGAGCTCTGAGTTGCGAGTCCAGGGTTTTGCAGTCTCTTTGAGCCGCGCGGTTCCATCCTCGGCCCCGTTGGGGATCATGTCTCGCAAGGAGGGTTACCGGCACCTCCTTACGCCTAAAGGCTTCAATGTCAATCCGAAATGTGGCGTAGGGTACCAAATCCACTACTAGAGTCACCGCCGTGACCGCTGCTCAAAAATTACCGAGGAGGGAACATTCAAGGAACTAGAGATGGAAATTGATCCGTAGAAAGAGGCCATCCACCGCTGTCATTATCTCCATGGTTTTGCATATGTATTCCACAAGCACGATTCTGAAATATGTTACCACCACGCATAGAAGAGCGTAAAACAATATATGAGATTGCGCCGCCCTGGTAGGAAAGTTTCTATGGCTCTGGCCTTCTGAGCGAGATTTGGTTAAATGGATACAATATTGGTGGAAGCCAAAAGGTCATTACGAGCTAACCGATCTATGTCTTCACAATCATCGCAACTTTGAGGATCGCAGAACCGCATTTCGATAAAATGTATTTTTCAACTCACCGGTCTCTTCTAAGGATTTTGGATGTAAAAGTTCATCCTGAAGGAGGAATTTGCTCATGCACCTATATGGATCAAATTATACTCTCTCCCACAGGAATTATGGCTAGAGGAGGTCCCGGCCAACATTGGCAACAATTCATTGAACTAGTCACAAATCTTTCCGAAGAAACCAAGCAGAGGCGGCCATACCTCCTAGCAAATAATCTCGTATCCAACATCGCCGTCATTCCTAGGAGCCACTGTTGGAATAATATCAAGATGAAGACTGGACCCAAACCATCAACTACAAACACATCCGCTCCGATGAAATGCCACAAACACCTACCTTCATCTTTTTTAGGAATGCCCCTCAACACCTGCTCGAAGAAGGGAACCTAGAAGGCGGCAAAGACAAGGACAACTTTGTACAACCAGTAGGGAAAAGATGACAAGGAGGAAGAAAACAACCAGCCCAAGTAAGTAAGCAAGATCCTCTACTCAGCAATAGGTTTCATGGCATATTGCAAGATCAACCTGAAAACCACACACACCCCCTTCAAACCCAAATGTACCACCTCCAGACAATGAACCTCAATCCACATGCCAAAGAACTGAACGGCCCCCACAGGGTAAGGAATCCAATCTCCCACCCCTAAACGTGTATTCTCGCCGTAAGACCTGCAGGAGACAGAGGACGGGGATGCGGATATGGAGCTGGAGGAGCAAGATCTAGTTGGGGTGGATCTGGAGCACCTCAAACACGCATACAGGCATCAAAAACTTTACACTATACCTAGGGATCAATTACGGAAGGTACACAAGGTCTTTCTTAACTCCTCACCGTCCTCAAACAGCTAACAAAGTGCCTTAGGGAATCCGTGGTATTCAATCAAAACCCAAATAAAGCCGAAGATGAAAAGAAAAGGAGGAACGCATTAACAAGCCTATACAGAAATAAGCAATCCCCATGGTTAACTCGACAATCCACCCGGATTCGACAAATTCTCCTCTTCCAACTCCGCCATTATGAAGATCATCTCAATGGAATATCGAGTATTCAATGGACGTGAGCAAGCAAAATTGCTACTCTGATCCGCACTGACGTAAAAACCGACATAGTAATGTTGCAGAAACAAAATGCACTTCGAAGACATTGATGTTACCTCTACCACCGGAAGCAAGGTAGCTGCCTCAATTCACCCATAGGCAATCACGAAGATTGGCTATTCTCCTCGAACACCAACGCGGTAAGTTGTCGGAAAACTTCATTACCAATTAAATGGTCCATCACAAATGACATACAATAGGTTCAAATGAAGCCTGACACCGACCAATGTGATACAACCCACCACCAGAAAGGATAAGCAGGCCTTCCTCAGAAGCTTGAATTATATATCTACTCTAACATAGTATAACAGATGGACTGTTGGTGGATATTTCAACATCATTCATACTCGAGGAAAAGGAGGATCAAGACGATTGGAACGGGACTCCAGCGACTTCAATAACCTCATTGACAATCTTCACCTTATTGACCTAGAGGCCATCAAAGGCACTCACACTTGGACAAACAAGGACCTGAATACACCAAATATCTTGCAAATTAGACCGCTTCCTCATCTCTGATTCCATTATGATGGAAGGTACGACAATGGAAGCTACTATTCTGAACCTCTCTAGCTCAGATCACTGGCCCATACAGCTATGGATGGATGTCCCAACCACACCCGCCGGTATTAGGAAACCCTGTTGCCTAGAACAATTTTGGCTTCGGACCATATGGACTTCCAAGAAACATCCAGATCGGTGATGGGTATGAGTCCCCGTGGATCCAAATGTTCAGATTCCAGCCAGTAAATTAAAGAATCTCAAACATACTCTTAAACTCCTCGAACAAGACACCTTTGGGAATATCTTCGACCCCAAAAACAACTGTCAGAACAAATGGGTGAGATCCATCATCAAATCAGACTACAAGGGTTAACAAGTGAGCTCAAAGCCCAGGAAATAAAAGTAAATCAACATCTCGAAGCCAGGAAAAGACAAGAAGAAATTCATGGAAGCGTAAATCGCCAGATCCAATGGCTCAAGGAAGGGGAACTCAACACCAAATTCTTTCACCGAAATGTTATCCAGAAAAGGCACTCCAATAAGATCACAAGTCTCATCTCTGATGACGGGGAAACCATTCACTCCCATGGTGACATGTAAACAACCTTGATCGACTATTTTCAAAACCTCCCATGCAATCCCTCCCTTGAGGCTGCATGAAGTCATCAATAAGGTTACGCCGGGCATGTGCCCTCCCGTTACCTAAGAGCAAACTCAAAGACTTCTTCCGCCCATCGCCAATCGGTGAAGTGGATGAAGTGCTTCGTGACACCCCAAATGCAAGGCCTCGACTCATGGTTTCACTCGCTGATTTTTTCCACACATTTCAACATGACAATGAGGTCAGGGAAATTTTGGAAGACTGTACACCGGACAGGGGTCCCTCCGTGCTCCCTCACCGCTACTTCCCTCACCTTAGTTCCCAAAGAGGGGCGGGCACATCATCTCAAGCACCAGGCCTATATAGCTCTGGGCAATGTCATCTACAAACTCCTCAAAAAGTGATAGCCAGAGACTCAAGTTCATTCTTGCCATCAATCATATCCCCGGAGCAATCATGATATGTTGAGGGCAGACAAATCCTGGACAGCTTTATCCTAGCCCATGAAGTGATTCACTCCCTGAAGAAGACCAAAACTCCAGGTATTCTCCTCAAATTAGACCTCTAAAGCCTTTGACAAGGCGTTAGATTCGCATGCGTAGCAATGCTCTTAGCTTTGGCTTTGATCAATGCTGGGTAACGTGGATTA
This sequence comes from Picea sitchensis, assembly GCA_010110895.2. Classification (NCBI taxonomy): domain Eukaryota; kingdom Viridiplantae; phylum Streptophyta; class Pinopsida; order Pinales; family Pinaceae; genus Picea; species Picea sitchensis. The sequence continues at coordinate 34,103 of SNQJ01S0021120.1, read as the reverse complement.
TGAATCTAACCTCCTCGGTCTTCTTCTTCCTTCTCATTAACGGTAGGTTTTCCCTCGACCCTTTTCTCCCTCAAGAGGAATTAGACAGGGAGAGATCCTCTCCCTTTCCTCTCATCATCTTGGCCGGTCTTAGTCACGATTCATGCAATAGTTTGAAAAACAGTCCTATGACAAGTCTTCCACCGTGACAGCATCTCCCCCTATCTCGCGACGTACCAATTTGTAGGATCTATAATTCCTCTTGATAAGGCAGCCCGACCGGCCCCGCAGAAATCTAACTCTCTCCGGAGATCCCTCCAACTTCTGCATCACTTCTCGTGCCTAGATTTCACAGGTAACAAGGAAAATCCCAAATCTTCAATACGCCTCCGATCTAGCACCATATCTCTGCTATCGTAGGTTTCAACTGAAGCTCCCTTCCATCCAAACACCTAGGCATCCCCCTATTGATAATGCCTCCAAACTCCTCCCGGAACACTGCTATCTTCCCTTTACCACAGGCTATCCCTGCTGGACCTGGCTGTAGGCTTAAACCTTCCCAGCTGCCTTACTCTCTCCTCCGGCCAAATGCTCTTCAAAGTTCTTCCGATGACTTTTTTCAGCATTGGCTGCCCTGTTGTTTGTCCCCGGCCAACTACCGTGCTTACATGAGAAACTTCATTTGGCAAGGTCTCAACACAGGAAATAAAATAGCGCTTGTCAGCTGGGACAAAATCTGTAAGCCAAAGGAGCAAGGAGGCTTGGGATTATGGGATCCCTTCATAATGAACAAGGTTCTCATTGCCAAAATATGGTGGCATTGGCTAAAAATCCTAAGGGACCTCTCAACACTTTTGAGGAAGAAATACGCCCAAATGTAATACACAAGAACCTTAATCTGAATGAGACAACCCTATAGCTCCCTAATATGGACAAATGTAATGCTGCAATGAGTAGCCGGTGACGCGCATGCCTTCCTCGAAATCATGAATGGGGAGACAACTCTTTTTTGAAAGATTCCTAGTAAAACGGGCGTCATTTATCGGACACCGAGAGGATCGGGTTCTAGACATAGGCACCCATGCTATAATGAAAGTAGACCCGACAAGAGTAGTCGACGCCATTGGTAGGACACTCGGCGACATACATGGCCGGGCTGCACTTGACAGGGAACACACCAACCTGAGGCAAGCACATGTGGACGGTACCGCAGGAAGAGATGGCCAAAAGGAAAATCCCCAAAATTGCGTGGAGGATATACTCCCGGCAATACCAACCAATGTGGAATCCTTTAGCATCACAGAAGCCTACTTGTCAAGAGACTCAAAATGACCCCCTTCCTAAACACTCACAACTTGGTACAAAATCTGAATCTTAAACACCGCCAAAATCACCCTCTTCCGGCTCATCCCATTTTGCCCTAACTGATAATATCTCAAACGAGGTTGGTGGGGGCCCCCACTAAGGCACTGTGGAGAGGCGCAGGAAACCATGAACCATCTCCCTCAACTCTTGCCCTTGGCACTCATTTCAAATTCCAGGATCAAGCGACGCTTATCATGCACACCTCAGACCGCAACATGGATAGCATCTTTGAGACCATAATGAAATGGAGGGACCAGGCTTTCCAATCCCCCTCCTCAATCATATTTGGAAACTTCTTCTAGGCTTTGATCCTTTGGGAAAACCCGAAAGAAAGGAATAGATGAATTTTCATAGGCAGCTCACTTCCATGGCAACACTGCTGGCACCAATGCCATTGTAATATCAAGGAGACTATCCACCTCCAGTGGTGGTCTGACGCAGACCTGACTGGCACACCCTCCGAACTCCCCATATTTCCACCATTGACACCACTTCCTTCTCTCATCCTCCTCCTCTTGTCCCCCTTCAGAAGCCCCTCCTTTGGTCTCCCCCGTGATTTCCCCATCAAACTCAATTTTTGATCTGGCTCTAAGAAACCTAGTAAAGCAGGGCAGGGTAGTTCTCCGCGAATCATCATGGGTACATCCTTCCTTATAAGCCGCAGTCTCTGGCCATTCTATGAACAATGCAATGTAACTCGGTCTTATTAAAGGATTGCAATTAGCCTTCAAAAACGGTTTCACCAAGCTAATTGTCGAGGGGGACTCTCAAATCATCATCAACTTGTTGCAGAAAATTTTAAATGGAGCCAAACCGGATAGATTCAGCTTCTACCGATCTTCCTACATGGGCTACAGATTATCACAAATTTGTTGCAACCAAATCAGGATTTTATACCTGCTCATATCAGGAGAAGGGCGAATCAAGTTGCGGATGATCTAGCTAATCTGGGTACCAATTGGAGTGGATCAAAACTTCTATGCAACTCAGCCCTAGATCCTGATCATCCTATTCTCCAACATTGTATCCGCAAATCTGGATCACTGGATTCCCCTGAGCGGGGTGCGTGATAGTGCCGCACACTTGGCATATGATGGAGGCAGGCACCAGCCATCGAGGCATGGAGCCATGTGATGGGATCGTGCCACCGCCCCACCACCCTCCTCCTCCTCCTAATTAAAATGGATCCTACTCGACGCGGATGCGCATTTATGCAATCCCTACCCCTTAAGGCTTCATGTTTTCGCCACATTGACAGCCCCTCGCCTCGGCTGAAAGTGCCATGGCTCCTCCCTTCGCGCCGGAAGTGAAGTCCGACTGTTCAATCCTCCTGGGCTTCGGCAGTACTCTTTACTTGTTCCCATCACTTTCCACTGCACTGGCTATTTGATAGCCACCAAGACTCACTCATGCCACGCTCGAAGTGGGAGGCTCAGCGGCGCCTCCATGGAAACTCGCTAGCCTTCGCTCTCAGCCTGACCACTCACCTTTCCATCCGCTTCCTCCTCTCCTCCACCGGCCTATCACTCCTCCCCTCCTCCAAATTCGCTGGTTTTTCCCCATTAACCTAACTCTTTGGCAATCATCCTGGATGTCGGGCTCACCTCGCTCAGATACCTCCACTGGGATCAACCGGACCTCTACACCTCGCCTTTGATTTTCCATAGTCAGCGGTAGCGGCCTCCCGTGAGGGCCCTGAACTATGAACACTGCCTATATGACTCCTACAATGGGGTGTGCAGCTCTCGAGAAAGCTCTAGAGATCCACGGCCCGGCTCCTTTGAATCCGCCAGGGGCAGGTCCTCACGCCATGCACTATAGACTACAAGATTACGCATCAATTCTCTTCAGTCTCTCCTCCATGCGCCAGGCCTTCCCTCGCACTCCTACGAGCCACCTGTGAGGGAGGTGCCCGGTGCAGCAACCGGCTGGAGAGGAAACACTCAAGGAACAAGGCTCAGGAGAATGGGTTGGAAACCGGTGCATGACAAATCAGGTGGACTCGCGGCCGACAATCACCGGGCAGTGGATACAACGATGTGATGTCGAGTAGAACTGCTGTAGGCCGTGACAAAGCGTAGGGTGCTATGGGCGGATTCTGCGATTTATGTCGAGGGAGGAACCTTGGATGGGGACCTAAGCCACATGGCTAGCTATCCGCTGTGTGTTTAGACTGTAGTTTTATAAGTGCACATGATAGTTTCTTTGAGTTTTGCACGGAGGGGAACAGCTTTGACTGTTCTTTCTTTTCTTAGTTTATAACACTACGAGCTTAACTCCTATGTCATCGGACCGGTTTCCCTCCTGCTAGCCTTCAAGAATTACAAGATGATTATTTCTATATTCGGAATTCCAATCGTGGTTTTGGAAGTCCTTTAATAAATAATACTTCTTACTTAAAAAAAAAATAAAAAATAGGAAATTAAATTGAGAATTTGATTTTCCTCGAGATGCAATTCTCCAAGAAAGCTGAATTTCCAAGATGATACCTGTAAATAATGAAGGAGGTTATTATTATTTGGTATGTCCTTAGAAAAACCTCCTTTTTTTTTTTTTTCCATATTTGAAAAAATAAAAAAAAAAAAAAAAAAAAAAAAAAAAAAAAAAAAAAAAAAAAAAAAAAAAAAAAATAAGTCTCCAAGAAAGTTGAATATCTCCCAATATATGATACTTGTGTAAAAAACGAAAGAGGTTATTGTGATTTGGTATGTCATTATAAATAACTTCCTTTGGTTTTCCAAAATTCATCTTTATGTGGTAAAAAACATCTTTTTAAAATGATGACCAAAAACAGAGTCAAAAGCGCAGCGTGGTCTTGTAGAACACTTTTTGTGACTTTTCCTGATCCATTTTCTGATGTAGTAGTTCCTAGCCATATGTCTCTGAAGCTTGATGTCCATGTTGTCATTTTTCAGGAGAATCTTTCCGCAATGGTGCCTTCAATGTCTTGTTGACATAGTGAAGGTAGATACTCTATTTTTTAAGCTTTCCATTTTCGATTGTTAGCCCACTTTCAATAAACAATTGAATTTTCCCTTCTACTTTTTAAAGAGCTTGGATAAGATGTACTCTCAAGTGAGGAAGAATGTAACCAACCCCCACAACAACCTCTTTCACCATGGCCTTATAAAACTTCTTATTTTAGCTGAACTAGAAAAAATAGGGGCAAACTTGGGATGCATTCATTTATCAATTTGTAAACCCTCACTTGACAATCAAGGCTAGCAAAAAGACATAAGATCTAAGGACTATTTCTCCATCCAAAAACCACTCTCCAAGGACTCCAAACCCTCCTGCACAAGCCATTTCTTTACGGGAACAAAAACCCAAGAAGCTTGTTGAAATCCAACCGCAGCCTCAAAGCACAACTAAAGCAACACGAGAGGCATAAGGAAAAGTCTTCACAACAAGAAGGAGAAGCTTCCAAAGATGATCCTCCTCAACAAGATTAGTCATGAGGGGTAATTTCGTTTTGTTTGCAGTGTGTGGGGGTAATGTTGGGCCCGAGATATGATCACTTTTATGACGGTTATTATACACTTTTGCCACATATACATATGTATTTTTCATATTTTGAAGGAGCTTTTTGAAGAATTTTATGTTAAAACGGTATGATCTCCGCCAGGTACGTGTGATTCATGTTTAATGTCATTATTGGGTATAATTCATCACATTTTATGATTACCAAGAGATAATTCACATTTTTTTGGTGTTACAGGGAAAAAACGCACCATGTTTCTACTTCCGACACTCCTTCCAGCACTCGTTCCGGTACCCGATCCAACACTCTGTCCAGTACTGCGTATTGCACAAAAACGAAGGGTGATTTGGAAGTTATGCTATTGTCGGCCAATGATGGGAGAATCGAGAACGTGGGTTTTATTCATGCTTGCCCCCTACAGCTACTGAGCTCTCAAAAACTCAGTTTTGGTTGTTCAACTGAGCGATTATTGGCTCGCTCTGTTTTATTAGTTAGGGCATCATTTAATGCAAATTGCCGAATTTAGAAGTGGTTCGACCCTCCTGTGGTCAACCACTTGGTCTGTAAACATTATAAATACCACCGAGGTGGTCAGATAGTTATTAAGTAGCAGAAACATCAGTGTGATAGGTAGAAATATGTTTTTACTCTGTTTTGCCATTTTACATTGCCAGATTATACAAGAACTGCATTTTTGAGTTTTCATGGTGAATTTGAATTGTTGAGTTCGTGGTGTGCTCCTAGAAAGTGACCACGACTTGCTGGGGGGCCCACCAACAGTCTGATAACTGTCTTTGTGTTTTTTTATGCATTTCATAGTTTAGTTGTTCTCTTTATTTTCGTGTACATGCATTTTTATTATGTTAATTAGTTTGCTGTTATAATTTAATTTCTTTGACTCTCTTTTGCAGGTTAGTATGATGAATTGTGTTAGCATGCATTAATCTTGTAGTTAGGAATGGATTTGCAGATCCCTAGACTAACCCCATGTGTAGTTAGATATTAGATTATGTTTTTATTTAGGATTTTAGAATCAAGTTTAAAACAGATTTTTAATTAGAATAGAATAGAGTTTTTATTTGAGCTTTCTTCGACAAGGATTTGATGGATGGATAGGATCAATTTCAGTTTTTAATCATAGCTTGCTTATTTCATTTTTATGTAGAATTGGCTTAGCTAGTTGTTGATTAATGTAGTTGTTAGTTTACTTTTTAATGTCATGTTTTAATCATGTTTTTAAGCATTTTCTTATTGTAGTTTGAACTTTGAATTGTTAGAATAGATGTAGCATAGTTTCAATTTATGTAATTTCGTTTCATAGAATTAATTTGCAATTATATTTCTTAGTTAATGGTTGAATCTAGTTTTTCTTACATAGTATAGAAGTACAATGATGATATCGTTATATTGTTGATGGTTAATAAATGAATATGCAGGGTAATTGACGATTGCTTTTGTCATGGCTAAATTCTCATTGGATTGTTTAATCCATACCTTTCACTTTGCTATTGAGATCAGTATTGAGCTTATACCGCTTGAATTTTCCTTTGTTGTCAAGTGACATCGAGATATCATCCGACACCAAATACATTCACACAACCACCATCATTATATTTGAATTGTCATAGGTTAAAAGATAGTTTTCTTGTTTTCATAGGTTAAAGAATAGTTTTCTTGCTTTCATAGATTAAAAGAGATAGTTTTCCTGCTTTCATAGATCATAAGATATAGTTTCTTGCTTTCATAGCTTAGGAAATAGTTTTATTGCTGCTGTAGGATAGATAGTCTTTTTCTTTGATAGGTTAGAGAACAATTTGCTTATCATAGATTAAAGGTTAGTTGCTAGTCTTTCTTGCTTTCAATTAAATAGATCTCCTTTCATGAATTAGAAATAGTTTTGAGTTAAGAACATAGTCCACTTGCCTCTTAGGCTATATAGTTGTTAATTGAGAAGTTTTAATTTGATTACTTGCAGTAGAAGTTATCTTAGAGTAGTTAGTTGTCTATTTTCTTTAATAGGTTAGTTAATTGTCTTTGCTTACTTGCTTTAATAGGATTAGTTAGTTGTATTTGTTTACTTTCTTTAATAAGTTAGTTAGTTGTCTTTGCTTGCTTGTTTATTTTCTTTAGTAGAATAGTTGCTTGCTTGTTTATTTACTTGCTTTCATAGGATAGTTTCTCATTGAATGTAGGTTGGCAAGTTAAAGTAGTTTTCTTTTGTTATTTTCTTATTGTTATGCTTAATAGTTTCTTTTGCTTATTTTTATGAACTAGTTTGCTTTACATAGGGTTTTTACTTGCTTTCTTAGAACTATCCATCGATCCTTGGCCCAAAAGTACTTAGGTTACATAGTTTTCAATTTTCTTAGTATGGTTTGTTCATTAGATAGGTTTGCTTGAGTATATTAGCCTTAGACAACTATCTTCCTTAGTTAGGATATACTCCTACCAACCCTTCTACCTTTGGCATATATTTTGCTACAAATCTAAGTTTACTTGCCCCGGGTTGACAATTTAATTGAGGGTTTTTAGTGTGTTTTTGGTGCATATACAACACCCATCAGTTAGGTGTTATGACTCCAACGCTATGTTGGATTTGTACTGATGTAGTAGCATGATCGACTACTTGTTTGATGGGACGGTCAATAGTTTGACCGATCAGTCCTGCCTCAACAACAATAGAGGAAAGAGGGTCAAGAGGTGGTCGACTAAAGTTGAAATGTTCGTAAAGATCACGTCCTGATGGAGTTCTCCATATGGAACAAAAATGTGTCTGTTGTGGATTTACCATGCCAAAATACCGGATAGGAGTCATGTACTCATCATAATCATGTTGTGTGTCTTCCATCTGTCTTAGTGTATGGTCTCAATGGTAGACGAGTAAGTTCTTCTATTACGTTACCAAACGAGTCCAATCGAACAAGGAGTGTTTCCATAGGAACTTATGAAACATGGGTAGTATGAGGAATGGGATCCTCAACCGTAACCAAGACGCTTTCAAAATTTTCTAACAAAGGAGTAGCAACGCTCCCAACATCCGAGGGATTTTCTACCTCTTCACGGTAAATGTCTTCAGGTGAATTAGGAGGTAAGGGTTCGTAGCCTTCCAGAGGCAACCCTTCATCCTACGTGATCGACGAAGACCTTTATCATCTACAGTCTCAATCTTGAAAAATGATGAAGTAAACAAACAACACACGCTAAAAATATAGAATAACTAACAAGAAAACAAAACCTTCTCTCAATGACCGTACTAGTTGGTGATGAAATCCAACATCACATGACCAAATTGAGAAGGGGCTAGGATATGATAAGGTGGAACAATTACATTGGTGACCTGCTTAACGGACTTACACCTTGGTGCAAGCTTCCACACAAAAATCATGGATTTACCCTCCAAGGATCCCGAGTGATTTTGACCAACGTCTGTTCTAAGTACAATGAAGACTTTCCTTCACCGTCACCTTGTGTGAGGACCCTAAATATTATGGATACTAAGGAAACCAACTTGTATTCAACCTTTGGGTGGGTACAGTCGACAGTCCAGTCTGAACGTATGGGCAGAATAACAAGTTTGAAATCCTTCAAGAGAACTAAGGACAAGTGGACCGATAGAACTTGAGCAGACCCCAAACGGATTCAGAATTCATGAAGCACCAAGACCAAATGAATACAATTGGACCTCAAGAATAACCCCCAAAATACGATCTTAATACTACAAACGGTTAAACCTCAGAGGTATAATCTCCATTTCTCTCCCGAACGTGACCTCGTGTGTAACCCCCGTGTGAGAGGGGATCCCAGCTATGCTTATACGAAAATTGGATTTACTCTCCCTATCAAAAGATGCTAAGTTTGTTTTGAATTCTTTGCAGAGTTATACTCACAGCCTAATCCAAAGTGCTAATCCTAGTCTAATGTTGGTGGACGAATCTAAAAAGAAAAAGTTTCTAGATCAATTTTTAATTAGCGTTGATTTTAGTGGTTGTTATTTACTCATGTGAATGAGAGTGAAACTAATTATGTTACGACTCAAATCCCAAAGAAGTAAAAGAATGATAAGCAAAATTTCCTTTTGATGAACTTCTATTTATGGGAAGGAGAAGATTTTTCTTTCTTTCACTACCAAACACAAAAATGTAGAATTTTCATGCAATTTGTTTTCAACAAGAATCCATTTCAGTGCTAAATCATACAAATATTGTTTCTAGTATCCACATACCAATCATAAAAAGTATCATTTCGTTTGATTATGAATGTGAATTGATTTGGTTTAATGCTTCTTATGCCAATAAAAAAAAATATTTCACTATTGCATATTTTAGACAATGGGAAGCAAGAATCACACAAACAAAAGGCACTCTCACAACAGTTAATAAGAGGGAAAAACAAACTAAACTTTCCAAAAAGAACACCAAAAAAAACAAAACACACTTAAGAAATTTGCTTGGAAAGATATGAAGATCATAGACCAATTAAAGTAGTAAAGAGATCCCTAAGTTTCCTTGTAATAATTTTCAACTGATTAGATGAACGAAAAAGTATCAAAATGAACCTAAAATCTTGAAGAGAAAGGGTGATTTCGTAACAAGGAAATACAATAAAATCCAACCAAAGATAAAAATTATTGAAAGAAGCAAGTTGCAGATCTGACAGAAGACACAAACTGACAGAACAAGTCATGAGTTAGAAGGAATACCCAGAAATTACACCCAGTACAAAGGTAGTCAACAATTTTTCAAAATGAAGAAAAAATGGTGCTCTGGTTATATCATCACTAGAGAACTACAACGCTCCCTAAAGCACTATAGGGGAGCGCCGATCAGGAAATCATTTCTCTGGATGTCAAGGGAGAGGGCACGAGTTTTCGAGAAAGAAAAGGATCAACCTAGAAAATGAAAAACAAAGGAAGTTTGATCAAAAGTCTCTGTGAGACAACTTCAGTACTGACAATAGATGTCTAAAAGAGAAAAATACAGCAAGCAAGATCTGAAGATGAGCAAAATCTAAGACAAAACCAAGGAAATAAACCAAAACTGAAAGATTTGATCCCAAGTGGAGTCACCAATTTCTGTTGTAGGAAAATTCCCCTGCGGACAAGTGAATATCCTCTTGGATCCTAGACCCCTATTACCAAGACAGAAAGATGATAACATTGGACACTAACATTCCTTTAAATGTAGTTAAACTAGTCAAAGGGAAAAGAGGAAGAAAGCATGATGTACCTTCTTCTGAAGCTTGTCTTTGCTTAGTCTAGGTTGAACTTGATATTCAATCTCTTTAATGAGATCTGCAATCCAATAGACAACGAGGACAATTCATGCTTCCTATTCTACCGAGATTAGTTTAAACCAATTTTATCAACAAAAGACAAACATATGAAATCATACACAAACTTGAAGGAAATAGGCCAAGCATATATTAATGAGAACATTACAAGGCACTTACAATCTATAGATGTAGTTACAACAACCTCTCCAAGTCCTCGTCAAACCCCTTGCTCGAAAGATCCACGATCAGAATGATAATAATTTTTGCTGGTATTCTCCTCCTTTTCACCATGAGAATGCCTCCTTTTATAGGTTTTGAGAGGCTCAACCAACTTTGTTATCTTTGGAATAAGTTGAGGATATGAGTCCATCAGTTGCGACATCTCCCTTAGATGCATCCTAAAGCTTGGATTTGAGCCAAACCAACTCAGATCATTTCTAGTTGTCCTTAGATATAAGGGGAATTTATTCCCATGATTCTCTCAACCAATCGATGCTCCCTCAAAACTGACAACATAGTGCTGCAACGCTCCTTGCTAGGTGGAGAAGGAGCGCTAACGCTCCCTGCATGTGAGTAGGGGAGCATTGATCTTCCAAAAGTTTGTTAAGATGACAATTTCTCAAGGCAAAATATTTTTCTAAGMTTTCTAAATGATGTGTTTTCCTCTTCTAACATGTCTTATAGGATGTATCAAGTGTACCTATGGTGTCGTTCACAATGCGACATATGCAGAACAAAAATGCGACATTTACGACACTTGCGACAAAAGTGCGACACTTGTGACAATGATAATGTGACATTATCGAAGTGAGGAATTTTGATGTGTACCAATTGAATATATGCGCCTCTTGTTATATATCTGATATATCGATGTTATATTATTGTATCTATATTACATATCAATGTATTTCCTTTTTATATTTCCACCTTCATTTCGTTCTCAAAATAATCCAGATCAATGGTATCAGAGCAGGCTTCTCTTGGTCGTTTTTCAATGCATGTCACCGATGAGGTCCGAGTATAGAAAGTTGGGTCTTGAGCTTGTCTCTCTTGAGGAAAAAATGCTCTCGCATGCCCAAGAAACCTCCATGGTGGAAGAAAAGAGAAACGACAGAGTAAAATATTCTATTAATATGTTGCTTGAGAAATATCTCATGCGGTAGAGAGACGAAATGTCAGAGAATTTTTCCCAAATCCTTCGACGCTTGCTGACAACATCAGATGCATCTTCATCAAGAAACCACTTTGGAAGCACCGCTTCTTTAAAGGTACAAGTTAATTTTTATATTCCCATATTTGAAGGTCAAATAGATGCATATGCTATGGAAAAATGGTTAAACCTGCTAGAAGGTTATTTCTATGTCCACAATTTTTCCGACAGGGAAAAGATCACCTTCGCGCTCCTTAAGTCTCTCCCCCATGTCAAACATTGGTAGGAAACTTACTGTGGGAAAATTTCCACAGAGGAGTCTGGAATGTTTGAGGCCGAACCCACTTGGGAATCTTTTGTAGATTCCATAAAGGAACAATATTACCCTATTAAAGACAGCCGTGAAAACCAACCTCTAGAAAACTAGTCCAGGCCACATGAAAAGAAGGGTAACAAAAAGACGAAGGACACTGGAAATTGGTGGGATTTCCAAAAACTCCCCTGGCACAACACTGATGAATGTCACTCAAAAACATCATTGGTTCCCAAGATCAAAGATAAGGAGTCGAACCCTGATTTAGAAAATAATGGGAGAAGATAGATCATCAACACAGACCCCACTGCTAGTGTCGTGAACACAACAATTCAACCAAAAGAACCAGTAAATCCTGAAGAGAAGGAGCACCTTTTTCATTCATAGATGTCGGAGAAGGGGACCCCACTGCATTTTATTGTTGATAGCAGAAGGCAGAAGAACCTCATCTTAGCAGAGGTCATCAAACAATTGGGATTGTCAACGACATCACACCCACAACCATACAACATCAGGTGGCTTCACGAGGGATGAGATCTGCATGTTAGCCAACAGTGCCGATTGTTATACGACATCCAACCCTTCAAGGATGAGGTATTATGTGATGTTTTCTCGTTGGATGTTTGTGATGTTATTTTGGGCCAACCATATATGTGGAAGTGCCATGCTATGTATGAGTCTCGACCTCGTAGAGTCATTGTTACTTTAGGGGGTCATATCTACAAGATACCATAGGTAGTTTCAACTACTATCCCACCAAAACAATGTTGCAAGGTAATCTATCATACTGGAAAATTCAACCTCTTCACAATTTGTTCAAAAGGTAAACAAAAGGACACTACAACCACTGCAGCCTTGGCCCAAGACCTTTCTTTCCAACAAAAGCAGATTGTAGAAGAGAAAGAAGATATTGTTTCTTCACCTACAATGGTACATACACACTACCCAGTCAAGACAATATACAACATGTTGGTTGAACAGATTCAACCCCACCAACAACAAGTTCATGACAGTCTTCAACAAGCTAATCAACACAACTTCTCCAGCAAGGAAAGCAACTCACCAAGATTCAAATTCAACAAAGGATTTCCCCTCTCATTCGAGAAATCAATGCAATGAAGACCATTTATTCCTAAGGAGGGAGGATTGATCCAGGAGGATCTCGGTGGCCATCCACCTATTCCAATTGGCTCAAAACATTTTTTTGGCAACTTACTATTTTTAGCAGTTTTTCGAGTCCCAAACTTCTAGGGCCATTTTGAGGGCCTAATCGATAACTTTTCACGATAAGTCACCTCAATGATAACCAAAGCCTCTCACTGAGCCCCCAAAATAAATCTCCTCATCGATACCTTTCCAAGGATCTATTGTGCACCCCAAACGAAKATCGTATGCAAAAGTTACGCCCTCGGGAAGTTGACGTATCAACTACCCCCATTGGGGCCCACAAACCTTTTGGCCTTTCATMTTTYGGGGTTAGGGTTTTGGATTTTCATTATGTTAAAAATGCCTTTGGAGCCTCATTGTAATCATCATTATCTTAATGCAAATGAGCGTAGCCCTCACATCTCTTCTCAGAGATAAGCTTCCACCATTCTAGTGAGTTCATTCACTCTGTATTTTTACAGTTCTGTACATTTCGCTAATTAATAGAAATTGTGTATTATTGTATATTTGTGACTCTTGTTATAGATCTGATATATCTTTGTTATATTATTGTATCTCTATTACAACTCGATGTATTTCCTTGTTATATTTATGCCTTCATTTTGTTCTCAAAATAATCTGAATCATGAAGGCATCGCAAGGGGACACAACACTAATAAATAAATGATGCACAAAGTATTACACGCAGGATTATGGTGACCATTAATATTTGTAGATGCTAGGGAGTATTGCAAATTTTTCGATGTTTTCCAGCAAATTGAAAAACCTTGATGATGAGATGACTTATTTTTATTCATGATCACAACGCTAGAACTGTTCGATAAGTGGGATATTAACTTTGTAGGACCATTCGATCCCCTAACACTCCAGAAAGGTGCGCACTACATTATTAATTCCACAAAGTATTTGAAACCCTGGTCAAAAGCTACGTTAGTGAAAGACTGTACTACAAATACAACCACATGCTTCATCTTTTATAATGCAATCATAAGGTTTGGATTCCCAAAAGTGTTAATGAGCGATCAAGGTGCACACTTCTTGAACGACATTGTCCATGCACTCACTTTAGAATTTATGATCCATCACCAAAACATTACCCCCTATCACTCACTAGCCAATAGTACAATTGAAGCATTCAATAAGATACTAGAGCATGCACTGACCAAGGTTTGTAATGTGCAGCGCAACAACTGGGATCGATGTATTTCAACTATATTATGGTCCTATAGAATGAGTTGTAAACAATTGACAAAACATACACCCTTCAAGTTAGTCTATGGAAAAGAGGTTGTCATTCCCTTAGAGTTTGTCATCCCAAGTTTATGAATTTCCCTCGCCACATATATGTTCGATGATCAATCCCTTCAGAAGTGGTTGGATGAACTTATGGAAATCTAAGAGGACCTCCTCATGGTGATTCATAGCCAATTTGTTGAAAAGAAAAGACATAAGGCATGGAAAGACCAAAACATTCGGTACAAAATTCTACAACCTGGTTCTTTGGTATTATTATATGACAATAAATTTCTCAAGCACCTTTCCAAGTTACGCGTGAGATGGTTAGGGCCATTTCTCTTGGTATACATCAGTGAAGTAGGGATAGCCAAGCTCACAACATTGCAAGTTTATCCCCTCAAAGGAATCATTAATGGGAGAAAATTTAAGGTCTACTATGGTTCGTAAAGGTTGCATGCACCATAATAAAATCCACAATTGATAGGGTTAGCATAGATTAGGGAGTAGGTATCTAGGTAGGAAAGCAGGTAAAATTATCCAATTAGTGATAAGATAAGACAAGAATAGGTAATCAAGGAAGCCACTATAGGATGCCTCGTCAAAATATTTTAGGAATTTGATCATTTGTGTGAAATCATGACAAATGTACTGACTACACATCTGAACAACAGGCTTGCACATGTCAAGTATCCACTACAGGGAAGTTAACAAGAGATAAAGGCCAAACAATAATATCCGGCTAGGCCACGCAACACCAAGGGTCCCATACAATTATGGTGACATGTACCAACAACCACTTCAGTGGTACAGGTCAAGGAGGAGTGCAACTTATTCACACACAAAGTGAATCGAGCATCATCATTACAACACTTATAACTGACACACTTGAGCCTTGGCCTAATATATAAATTCATCACACACGAAGCTTCATCGATAGTTATTTATACTTCTGATGCAGGAGCATCCCTCACGACAAGCAAGACCAACGTGGAAACAAAAGGCAGCTGGAAGACGTCCAGCGCAAGTTTTTGAATTTTTAAATTTTCCCTTGAAGTTGATTCGCTGAATATAAATGAGATCATTTAATTTAGGCGCCTTGGTAAAAATGTACTCAAACCTCGAGCCATACGCTCTTGTCTGAGATAGACAGAGGCATTTATAGTAGTAGTTGCAGGTAGATAGAATTGAATTCTTAGATTAGATAGTTCTAGAAGAAAGAGGGAAAACCGGAATATAGACACCCTCATTGTATTATTGTATTATGATCAGAACAGGAGTAAGAAGAGTCTAGAGCATAGGATAATAGCAGAGAGTTGTAGAAGAACATCCATGTATAGATATTGAATTAATAAAAGAAGTTGATTCAAATTCATGGCTGTTGTGTTATTCTCTGGATGTGCGTGTTAAATGCTCTGCTTATGAATATTTATTTCCTGTTATGCATTTTTGTTATGGTGTGCATATGAGTTCATGTGTCGAGATTGAAATCTAAGAGGAAGTGGAGAGAGTTACAATTGTTTCTCTTTCGAGCAAGGATTCCTGCAAGGAGTGCAGTTGAAGTCGTCTACAAGGAGTGCATAGACAGAAGGCTCAGAGAGTAAACTCTTGTTCTCAAAATACTCAGAAGTGAAAGTGGCTTGTTAAAGCTGTGCAAGGAGTGCACAGGCTAAGGAAGTCTCAGTCATGAAACTGAGTAGAAGTATTGAAGGGCTGCTGCTACGGGCATACGCAGAGTCAAGGAAGCTCGAACAGTTGAAGTGTTCACAAGCTTGCCGCAAAGAGTGTGTGCAAAGAACCTCGTTGAGGTTGAAGTAGTTTAACAAAGCTCAAGAAGGATAGGCCTCTGAGTCGTTGAAGATCAACATAGGTAAGTGTGACTTGAAGTCAGGAAGAAACGTCGCAGGTTGGAGAAAAGGTGAAGGAACCTCGGAGAGAGATACCCTTTTTCATTTCGTGGATTAACCCAGGAAGAACGGATGGTCAAAATCTTCTAAAAATATTTCGTGAAGTTACGAGGACCGTCAGATCTTGCAGAGGTGCAAGGAGGTTACGGTGAGAAGATTCTGAAAGGTTTGAAGCTCAGGAGAGGCAGGGCCGTTGGTCCAAGTCGGTCAGAGCCGTTGGATTGCTCACAAGATCATGTATCGGGACCTCGTGAGAAAGGACTCAAGGATTTGGACGCGGAGGTCGCGAGGTTGTGAGGAGCGAGATTCTGATCGTTGGAGGACAGGTGGCACCTCGTACCTCGAGATATCATTAAAGGAAGGGTTAGGAAATTGGCGTCAAAAGTCACGAGACGCGAGGTCACGAGGCAGCGAAGTGGCGAAAGATTGTGAGCCGTCCATTTGAAGGGACAGGTGTCAAAGATCGAGAGATCTCACACCTCGGGAGCTTGCAGGGTGAACTCCCAAGTGTTTGGCATTAAAAGTCACGAGACGCGAGGTCACAAGGAAACAAGGTGGCGAGAGGCTGTGAGCCGTCCATCTGAGTAGCACAGGTGGCATAGATCGGTGATCTCGCGAACTCAGAAGTTCGCAGGTTGAAAACCCAAGTATTGGGTACTCCAAGTCGCGAGTGGCGAAGCAGCGAGATATTTGGAGCTGTCCATCTGAGGGGACAGGTGGCAGAGATCGATGATCTCACGAACTCGGGAGTTCGCAGGGTAAAGACCCAAGTATTGGGTGTGAAAAGTCGCGAGGCACGAGGACGTGAGGCAACAAAGGAGCGAGAAGATCGTAGACGTCCATCTGAGGAGGACAGGTGGCGAGAGATCGACGGATCTCGCGAACTCGGGAGCTCGCAGGTTGAGAGTCCAACATTTGGGTACTCCAAGTCGCGAGGTCACGAGGTGGCGAGAGAAGGACAACCGTTGGGTCCGGAACACAGGAGGATCGTTGGATCTGAGTGAGGGATCATGTCTTGGGACCTCGCAAGAAAAGGTTCGAGAATTTGGGCATGGGGATAACGAGGTTGCGAGATAGTGACATCCCGATAGCTGGAGCAGTGTGGGCCATAGTGGAGCGCGAGTGGAATACAGGTGGCACAAAGGAACACCGAGTCGTGAAGCGCCAAGGAGTCGAGACTCGTGTGGATGCCGAGCCGCGAAGCGCCGAGGAGCCGAGATTCTTGTGGATGTGTGGCAGAGCATAAGGTGGGACCGCGCATCTCGGGGACTCGCGGACTAGGAGGGTGAAACCTCGACGGTTTAACCGGCGAGGTCGCGAGATCGTGAGGTTGCGAGATCGCGAAGTCGCGAGAGGCGCTAACATTAAGTCTTGCCCACGGTTGCACGAGGAAGGAGCTATACCCGTATCGCCAGATAGGGTATCGCAATATTTGAAAGGAAAACTTGGAGGTTTTAAGTCACGAACTCGCGAGATAGTGAGATTTAGCTGATCTCCCGGGAACAAAGAGGAGACCTCAGGGGAAGATTTCTGTGGGTGCAGATTTCCTGATAGGGAAATATAAGAACCTTTGAGTTCTTCGGGCCGAGAAGAAGAAGGTCCTGTGAAGGACGTGCCTGGGTGGCACGCCCCTGCGTCAAGTGGTATCAGAGCATAGAACAATTTCTTTGTTTTCTGTAGCAGAGGAAAAGGAGAACACACCATGCCACCAAGGAGAAGAGGCAGACAATCACCCGATCCAGAGGAGGAAAGGGAAATGTCCAGAGACAGAGGTAGACAAGTACAGAATCTAGATGTGGAGAGAGAAGTGTGAAATCTTCGTGCCAGAATGGAGGACATGGAGACATCACAAAGGCGAAACGCTGATGCGGGAGATATTAGTGAATCCAAGTATGAAGGTGATGCTGGACGTGAAGAAGAAGAAATTCCAGTGGAAGGTGCAGCCAATGAGTGTTTAATTAAGGCTATCGCTCGGATGAGTTCGAAAACAAAAATGGATATTCCAGCTTATGAAGGGAGTCTGGATGCAGAAGAGCTGCTAGACTGGATTAGAGCTCTTGACACTTACTTCGATTATGAAGATATCGAAGATGATAAGAAGGTCAGACATGCCGTCACAAGATTAAAAGGACATGCAACATTGTGGTGGGATGAACTGCAAGCTGACAGGAGTTGCCAAGGCAAACAAAAAATTAAGAGCTGGGACAGGATGATTGCAAAGATGAAGGAAAAATTCATTCCCAGAGACTATCAAATTTCTCTGTTTAGGAGAATGCAGAACCTGAGATAGAAGCTGATGACAGTGAAGGAGTACACTGAGGAGTTTTATAGGTTGAATGTCAGGGCAGGTCATCGCGAAAGTAATGACGAAAATGTGGCCAGGTATATGAATGGCCTGAGATATGAAATTCATGATGAACTAAATTTGGCAACCATCCGAACGGTGGAGGATGCTTACCAATTGGCTCTGAAAGCTGAGGAGA
>SNQJ01S0021120.1:1497-15704 GCA_010110895.2 Picea sitchensis | reverse complement strand
GGGATGAACTGCAAGCTGACAGGAGTTGCCAAGGCAAACAAAAAATTAAGAGCTGGGACAGGATGATTGCAAAGATGAAGGAAAAATTCATTCCCAGAGACTATCAAATTTCTCTGTTTAGGAGAATGCAGAACCTGAGATAGAAGCTGATGACAGTGAAGGAGTACACTGAGGAATTTTATAGGTTGAATGTCAGGGCAGGTCATCGCGAAAGTAATGACGAAAAGGTGGCCAGGTATATGAATGGCCTGAGATATGAAATTCATGATGAACTAAATTTGGCAACCATCCGAACGGTGGAGGATGCTTACCAATTGGCTCTAAAAGCTGAGGAGAAGCTGGGCCATAAAAAAAGTCAGAGGGGCAGAGGCAGAAGTCAGCCCAAAGGCAAATCAGTTGCCCAAGATAAATACCAGAAGCCCAAGGATGACTGGAAGAAACCTCAGACTCAGACAGAAAGAGGTGGAAGTTCATAGAAAGGGAGATATACTGAGCAAAGAGAGCAACATACTGAGCAGAAAGGAGGGTATGCTGATAATAATAGGTTTCCTCGTACCAGAGGTAGAGGAAGAGGAAGAGGTGGAGTAATCACATGCTTCACATGTGGAAAAAATGGGCACAAGTCATTTGAGTGTCCAGAGAAAAGGAAATAAGATGGAGAAACTCACATCGCCGAGGCATAGAGGAGAGGTGTTGAGACAGAGTACGCTAAAGGCGGAAGATCACTGGTGATGCGAAAAGTCCTTTTGACACCAGAGAAGGAGATGGAGAACTCATCGCAGAGGAACAGTCTTTTTAGGACTGCTTGCAAAACCAAGGATAGAGTGTGCAAGGTCATCGTAGACAGTGGAAGCACTGATAATCTCGTTTCAACCGAGATGGTAGAAAAGCTGGAGCTGGAGACAACTGATCATCCAAGCCCATACAAGGTTTCGTGGCTACAGAAGGGACATCAGGTAAATGTCACTAAACAGTGCTTAGTTGACATTAAGATATGAGGATATAATGATAAAATTTTATGTGATGTTATTCCTATGGATGTCTGTCATTTATTGCTGGGTAGACCATGACAATATGATAGAAATGTAATTCATGATGGGAGGATGAATACATATACCCTGGAAAAGAATGGGGGAACTCATATGTTGTGTCCAATTAAGGATAAAGAAGTGAAACCGGAAGTGAGCAACATAGTACTTCTCATGAGTGGGAAGGAACTTCTTACAAAAGTTAAGAAGAAGGAGGATCCACAATTCTTTGTGGTCAGAAAGCCGAGAATTGTTCTGACTAGCACAAGAGTGGATGATTTATCAGAAGAAGTTCAGGAACTGCTGGAAGAGTTCCCTGATATTGTGGTGGATGAATTACCTCGTTCATTGCCACCGATGAGGAGCGTGAGTCATCAGATAGACCTCATACCAGGAGCTAGTTTACCAAACAAAGCCGCGTACAAGTTGACGCTGCAGGAGAATGAAGAAGTTAAAAGACAGGTCCAGGAGTTGTTGGACAAAGGTTTGGTCAGGGAAACCTTGAGTCCATGTGATGTTCCAACAATACTCAGTCCGAAGAAAGACAGAGGCTGGAGGATGTGCACTGATTCAAGAGCCATCAATAAGATAACTATCAGGTATAGATTCCCATTGCCAAGAATGGATGATCTGATGGATTGCTTAAGTGGGGCAATTTTTTTTTCAAAGATAGATTTGAAGAGTGGATATCATCAGATTCGTATGAGAGAAGGTGATGAATGGAAAACAACATTCAAGACAAACGAAGGTTTGTATGAATGGCTTGTCATGCCGTTTGGTTTGACGAATGCACCAAGTACCTTTATGAGGTTGATGAATGAAGTCCTGAAGGATTTCATCGAGAAATTTGTCATCGTGTATCTGGATGACATATTGGTTTTCAGCAAGACAAAGGCTGAACATTTGAAGCATTTGGCTATTGTGATGAAGAGATTACAGCAAGAGAAGCTGCTGATAAACATGAAGAAGTCCTCATTCATGAAGACAAAACTCATTTATTTGGGGTTTGTCATATCTGCAAATGAGTTGAGGATGGATCCAGATAAGGTGGAGGTAATCAAGAATTGGCCATCACTGAGAAATATTTTTGAGGTGAGGAGTTTTCATGGACTGGCTAGTTTCTACCGAAAATTTATTAGAAATTTCAGTGGGATTAGTGCAAGAATGATGGATACAGTGAAGAAAAGACATAAATATTTTCACTAGATGGAAGAGGTTGAGAAGAGTTTCAATTTATTGAAACGAAAGATTACAGAGCAACCAATTCTGGTGTTGCCAGATTTCCAAAAGACATTTCAGGTGAAATGTGATGCAAGCGGGAGGACAGGCCGATTGCATATTTCAGTGAGAAGCTGAATGAGGCGAAAGAAAAATACTCCACATATGATAAAGAATTCTATGCCATCATACAGGCATTGAAGAAATGGAGGCACTATTTGATTCCAAAGGAATTTGTTTTATATAGTGATAACCATGCATTACAATTTGTGACTCAGCAGGAAAAGCTGAATCAGAGGCATGTTAAATGGGTAGAATACATGCAGAATTTTACATTTGTAATTAAACATATTTCGGGTACTGCTAACAAAGTTGCTGATGCTTTGAGCAGGAAGTGTTTGCTGTTGCAGGAGTTCAAAGTCAGGACGTTAGGCTTTGATGATCTTAAGGACATGTATGCAGATGATTCAGACTTCAGGGAAGCTTATGAAGCAGCTAAGAATCCAGTTCTCAGAGACAGAAGTCAGTGGATAGAGTATGTGATCCAGGACGGATTACTGTTCAAAGGCAATCAACTGTGTATTCCGAATTGCTCCATGAGGGAGAATTTGTTGAAAGAGAAGCACAGTGGTGGATTAGCAGGACATTTTGGCCATGATAAGATATTTGCAAAGCTGTCCGAGTCATACTTTTGGCCAGGGATGCGGTCAGAAGTCAAGAAGTTTGTAGACAGATGCAGGATTTGCCAACATTCAAAGGGAAGAAAGCAGAATGCAGGATTTTATCAGCCATTGCCCATACCAGACAAGCCGTGGGATGAAATTAGCATGGATTTTGTATTGGGGTTGCCAAGGACCCAAAGAGGTGTTGATTCCATCTTTGTGGTAGTTGACAGGTTCTCTAAAATGGCACATTTTATCCCATGCCAGAAGACCAGCGATGCGACCCACATCGAAAATTTGTTTTTCAAGGAGGTCGTTAGACTTCATGGATTGCCAAAAAGCATAGTTTCAGACAGGGACACAAAATTCATAGGGCATTTCTGGAGGACATTGTGGAAGAATCTGGGGACTAATTTGATGTTTAGTTCTACTTATCATCCTCAGACAGATGGGCAGACAGAGGTGGTCAATAGAAGTCTGGGAGACTTGTTGAGAAGCTTGGTGACAGAGCACCATAACATTTGGGATAGCATACTACTGCAAGCAGAGTTCGCATACAATGATTCAGTGAACAGGAGCACAGGAAAGAGTCCATTCCAGATTATATATGGAATGCAGCCAAGAGGAGTTTCTGAACTGAGAGATTCAGAACAGAATGATACTAGCAGTGCTAGCACAGGAGAATTCGCTGAAGCGATGAAGGAACTTCACAGCCAGGTGAAGGAGCGACTATTGAAGTCAAGTCAGGAGTACAAGCGCAGAGAAGATCAGCATCAGAGACAACTTTAGTTTGAGGTTGGTGATCTGGTTTTGGCACATTTGAGGAAGGAAAGGTTCCCGAGAGGAACATACAACAAGCTGAAGATGAAGAAAATTGGGCCATGCAAGGTCTTGAAGAAAATGGGACAGAATKCTTATGAGATCGAGTTACCAGAGGGCATTGGAATATCTCCRACATTTAATGTTTCGGATTTATATCCATATAAAGCTGATGAAGCAGGAGCAGAAAGTGATTTTCAACCAGAGATCCAGTGGAAGAAGAAGATGCCAGTTGCAGAGAAGCCACAGATGGAACAAATACTGAATAAAAGAGTGGGTAAGAAAACCAGAAGGAAAGAATATTTCGAATATTTGGTCAAGTGGAAGGGTCATCCAATTGAAGATGCTAGCTGGGAGACTGAAGCAGAAATTCTGAAACATGGACATACCGTGCAGGAGCTCATGGACAGGAGCCC
The DNA here is from genome assembly GCA_010110895.2 of Picea sitchensis. Classification (NCBI taxonomy): domain Eukaryota; kingdom Viridiplantae; phylum Streptophyta; class Pinopsida; order Pinales; family Pinaceae; genus Picea; species Picea sitchensis. The sequence continues at coordinate 11,561 of SNQJ01S0021120.1, read as the reverse complement.
ATGCAAATTCTCAAGCGAGGGAGTATGATGCAGGAGCATCCCTCACGAAAAGCAATACCAACGTGGAAACAAAAGACAACTGGAAGACGTCCAGCGCAAGTTTTTGAATTTTTAAATTTTCCCTTGAAGTTGATGCGCTAAATATAAATGAGATCATTTAATTTAGGCGCCTTGGTAAAAATGTACTCAGACCTCGAGCCATACACTCTCGTCTGAGATAGACAGAGGCATTTATAGTAGTAGGTGCAGGTAGATAGAATTGAATTCTTAGATTAGATAGTTCTAGAAGAAAGAGGGAAAACCGGAATATAGACACCCTCATTGTATTATTGTATTATGATCAGAACAGGAGTAAGAAGAGTCTAGAGCATAGGAGAATAGCAGAGAGTTGTAGAAGAACATCCATGTATAGATCTTGAATTAATAGAAGAAGTTGATTCAGATTCATGGCTGTTGTGTTATTCTCTGGATGTGCGTGTTAAATGCTCTGCTTATGAATATTTATTTCCTGTTATGCATTGTTGTTATGGTGTGCATATGAGTTCATGTGTCGAGATTGAAATCTAAGAGGAAGTGGAGAGAGTTACAATTGTTTCTCTTTCGAGCAAGGATTCCTGCAAGGAGTGCAGTTGAAGTTGTCTGCAAGGAGTGCGTAGACAGAAGGATCAAAGAGTAAACTCTTGTTCTCAAAATACTCAGAAGTGAAAGTGGTTTAATAAAGCTGTGCAAGGAGTGCGTAGGCTAAGGAAGTCTCAGTCATGAAACCGAGTAGAAGTATTGAAGGGCTGCTGCTACGGGCATACGCAGAGTCAAGGAAGCTCGAACAGTTGAAGTGTTCACAAGCTTGCCACAAAGAGTGCGTGCAAAGAACCTTGTTGAGGTTGAATAGTAGTTTAACAAAGCTCAGGAAGGATAGGCCTCTGAGTCGCTGAAGATCAGCGTAGGTAAGTGTGACTTGAAGTCAGGAAGAAACGTCGCAGGTTGGCGAAAAGGCGAAGGAACCTCAGAGAGAGATACCCTTTTTCATTTCGTGGATTAACCCAGGAAGAACGGACGGTCGAAATCTTATGAAAATATTTCGTGAAGTTTCGAGGACCGTTAGATCTTGCAGAGGTGCAAGGAGGTTATGGCGAGAAGATTCTGAAAGGTTTGAAGCTCAGGAGAGGTAGGGCCGTTGGTCCAAGTCGGTTAGAGCCGTTGAATTTCTCACGAGATCGTGTATCGAGACCTCGTGAGAAAGGACTCAAGAATTTGGACGCGGAGGTCGCGAGGTTGTGAGGAGCGAGATTCTGACCGTTGGAGGACAGGTGGCACCTCGTACCTCGGGAGCTCGTAAGAGGAAGGGTTAGGAAATTGGCGTCAAAAGTTGCGAGACGCGAGGTCACGAGGCAGCGAAGTGGCAAAATATTGTGAGCCGTCCATTTGAAGGGACAAGTGTCGAAGATCGAGAGATCTCGCACCTCAGGAGCTCGCAGGGTGAACGCCCAAGTGTTTGGCGTTAAAAGTCACGAGATGCGAGGTGGCGAGGCAGCGAGGTGGCGAGAGGCTGTGACTCGTCCATCTGAGTAGGACAGGTGGCAGAGATCGGTGATCTCGCGAACTCGGAAGTTCGCAGGTTGAAAACCCAAGTATTGGGTACTCCAAGTCGCGAGTGGCGAGATATTTGGAGCCGTCCATCTGAGGGGACAGGTGGCAGAGATCGGTGATCTCGCGAACTCGGGAGTTCGTAGGGTAAAGACCCAAGTATTGGGTGTGAAAAGTCGCGAGGCGCGAGGACGCGAGGCGATGAAGGAGCGAGAAGATCGTAGCCATCCATCTGAGGAGGATAGGTGGCGAGAGATCGACGGATCTAATGAACTCGGGAGCTCGTAGGTTGAGAGTCCAACATTTGGGTACTCCAAGTCGCGAGGTCGCGAGGTGGCGAGAGAAGGATAACCATTGGATCCGAAACACAGGAGGATCGTTGGATCTGAGAGAGGGATCGTGTCTCGGGACCTTGCAAGAAAAGGTTCGAGAATTTGGGCACAGAGATCGCGAGGTTGCGAGATAGCGACATCCCGACAGCTGGAGCAGTGTGGGCCATAGTGGAGCGCGAGTGGAATACAGGTGGCACAAAGGAACGCCGAGTCACGAAGTGCCGAGGAGCCGAGACTCGTGTGGACACCGAGCCGTGAAGCATCGAGGAGCCGAGATTCTTGTGGATGCGTGGCAGAGCATAAGGTGGGACCACGCATCTCGGGGACTCGCGGACTAGGAGGGTGAAACCTCGACGGTTTAACCGGCGAGGTCGCGAGATCGCGAGGTTGCGAGGTCGTGAAGTCGCGAGAGGTGCTAACATTAAGTCTCGCCCACGGTTTCACGAGGANAGGTGGCACAAAGGAACGCCGAGTCACGAAGCGCCGAGGAGCCGAGACTCGTGTGGACACCGAGCCGTGAAGCGTCGAGGAGCCGAGATTCTTGTGGATGCGTGGCAGAGCATAAGGCGGGACCACGCATCTCGGGGACTCGCGGACTAGGAGGGTGAAACCTCGACGGTTTAACCGGCGAGGTCGCGAGATCGCGAGGTTGCGAGGTCGTGAAGTCGCGAGAGGTGCTAACATTAAGTCTCGCCCACGGTTTCACGAGGAAGGAGCTATACCCATATCGCCAGATAGGGTATCGCAAGATTTGAAAGGAAAACTTAGAGGTTTTAAGTCACGAACTCGCGAGATAGCGAGATTTAGCTGATCTCCTGGGAACAAAGAGGAGACCTCGAGGGAAGATTTCTGTGGGTGCATATTTCCCGATAGGGAAATAGAAGAACCTTCGAGTTCTTCGGGCCGAGAAGAAGAAGGTCCTGTGAAGGACGTGCCTAGGTGGCGCGCCCCTGTGTCAACTTCCCCACACTAGATCCATTTCAATCATAGAGAGTCGATGATCATCCACATATAGTCTCACTAAAAGTTATAACTTGATTAGTCACTGAGGTATTTAAGCCACTAGTTTGACATGTATCAAGAATTCTCGTTCTACGGAAAATTCCCATACCCCATGGACCCTTCCAACAGGAAATCAATACTTCACGGCCTACACTCCAGACAGGCGACTCAATGCCCTACTATTCCATCTTCATGAGAATTTCATATTCAAGTTCGACTGCTGGGCAGGGTACTCCAATTTCTTCTCCACCTTTTCCCCCAATATCTCCACTTCAAACTTTTCTATCCATTCCATCGATGTCCCACATTTATTTATTTCTCCCTTCACTACTACCCATTCAAACTATTTTAGCATCTTCAATATCATTCCCTCCATGATGAATTTCTATGGAATGGGTAACATTGGCACTAGATGTACTAAAATTTGGTTGTTGATTCTAGGAATCTTGTTAGCTAGAGATCGAGGTAGAAAAGATCTCTTGGGAATTTATTATCTTCGATTAGGATAAGGTAAACACAAACCTTTAACCAATAGATTCACCCCAAAAATTACGAATGCAATATATGCTTTGAATTCTTTAAACTTAAACATATCCTCAACGCTGCCAAATGATATATTCTGAAACATTCTCCTTGTACCTACTGTTATGGGATTTTTTCTCATAGGGATATCATTGAATAATTAGTAATATATCCCTAGGATTGGCCTAACAATCCTAGATAGAAATGAACTAGATTTCTTATGGTTCTCCTAGAAACAAGCAATAAGATCATTACACAACGAAATGAGAGAATGTCATACCTTTTTCTGAAGGTTGTCCTTAGTGTATCCTAGCTATTGCAGTCTTGAAGTTCTAACTTCAGTTTCTACAACCTACTTCCTGCACACCAAAGACAAAACAACACCATTCTACCTCTCTTCCTTGTGTTATAATCATAGATCTAGCTTGGATCTAACCTGCTCTATAATAATATAAACCAGATCTAAATATTTATGCACCAAAGGAAAACATTCATGGGAAAAACCAACTGATCTATTAATGAAACATAGAGAATACATGTGAATTCATACCTCAACTTGATGAACATGCATCATACTTTAGCCTCCATTCTCCTTGCCCCTCCTTGGTCAGGCTAGGCTCACTGATTCCTAGATGTGATGATGGATACCTTTGAAGTTGGACAACATAACAATACTATTCAATTCTTCCTTGTCTTTCCCAAGGCTTGTCTTTGTTATATAGCTCTTGGAGGAGGCTTGGGAGAGGCTTCTATATATTCTAGAGACCACTAGAGACTTGAATGATGTGAGTTCCTAGGCCTTTGACAGGAAGATTCAACTCATCCCTCACCTTGTATCCCCCATCAATCAACACGAAACATACACCGAGAGATGATGTGAAGATAGAGTATCACAAAGTACAACTGACATAGGGATGGCCGACTCGAAAAGTAAAACAAAACAAAATATGGTCGACTCAGGATTAAAATTCCCTTGAACATTTAACACGCCACAATGGTGACTTTGCAAAAGACACAAGAGCTGGATGAATATAGTGCAACAATGCAGGATTCATTTAAGAATTCTCCATGATGACTAGAAGAGTAACCATCTAGAGCAGTATCTGTGACTCATATTGTGGGGATGATTCCTAGGCAAGCTAAAACCCAAATGTCTGATGAGGACTCAAATAGGTGCCATGTTCAAGGGTGACTCGACTCGCACTGCCATTTTTCTTTATTTTTTTTTGTATGTTTCATCTCCTTCATGGTTTAACGAGCATGGAGGAATGACACAAGTATGATCGGTCTCGATGGTTTAACGAGTATGAAGAATGACACAAGTATGATCTGTCTCCTTGATGGTTTAACGAGTATGAAGAATGACACAAGTAAGCTCGATACCTTTTTCGTATCATTTTACGAATCTGAAAAAGATACAAAAGTATACTCGGCGGAAGATAAGGAGTGGCTTAACAACATGATCCTATGTTCCAAGTGCATGGAAGCAACCTAAGCAATTAGGAATACAAATGGTACTGGAAAGTGAGATCCAATCTTATCAGTTGTTCTATCCTTGGGTTGGTGGATGCGAAACAAAGGCCAAATAATGTAAGAGGTGTATGGTCAAGGATACTGCATAACTGTAAGCATGATATGGGAAAACAACAACGTAGTGGTGGGAAGCATGACACAAGAAAAAAATTCATAGGAAACCATTAAGAAACATAAAAAAAAATTCGGGAACCCCCACGGGATGTGGCCAGAATATAGACGAAGAGATGAGAATGAGGCTTAATCTTCAAGTCACGGTGGGGCTAAAGGAGGGCTCCCAGGCCTACATGAAAATGCAACATGGGTACTAGATGGTAATATGGGTGCTAACTATGGTGCCCATTAAGGGTAGGCACTATTGTACCAGTAACTACATGAAAAAGGAGTGTCTAAGGTCACAACCGATTGGGTTTGAACCTAAGGCATAATGTTGACATTATGGATGGTTAATAATCGAAGGCAAAAAATGCAGAGAAAAACCTATCCCTAATTTCCATTTGATAAAAACGTACCTCAAGTTCAAGGGATGTCACCATCGTCGTAAAAAAGGTCCTTAGAATCATGTTAAGGACATTTAAACTAGACTCCAAGGCCAATTAAAGTGAAAATGGCATAAAAATAAAATGAGCTCATATAAAAATAAAAACCCACTTTTGTGTCTCATGGTGAAAAATGATTTTTTTTTTCCCCAAAAAAGTTATAAAAGGAAAACTCACCTTGGAGCAAACTCATTCTTCACTTTGCAAAAGAGGAGTGTTGAGAGAGTTGAGGAGGAATCCCTCATCCAAGAGTAGGTTGGAAGCTCACTGCGGAAATTTCTTCAAGAATTCAACTAGTGTGATCCAGGTAAGTAATAGAAATTCCCTCTCTGCACATTTCCTTAGAGGTTTTGCATGGATTTTGGTGGAAAATATGTAGCCTGGAGGTCCATGGAGGGCTTGAACGAGCCTATATCAGAGGGGCCTCACATGACGCCTCATGGACGTCGCACATGGACTTTCTAGATGCACTAAGTGTGTCTAGTGGGGCGTCACACGATACTCTGAGTGCGTCCAACGATCCCCAAGAGAAATTTCTTGTGTAGGTCGACCGAGTGCCTTACCACAAGGGTTTTTCCGAGCATGTATAATCTTCAGGCAATTTTGTGTTGATGGTTTGTGTATTTCTTATATTCTGGATGCAGACTAGGCAAAAACAATTGAATGCAAGGAAAGGAAGCATGAAGCAAATGACTATTCCACTCAAGGGGACGATATGACCTTAGCAGCTCTCCGGGAGTGTGGGATCTCGAAGTTATTCCACTGCAAAATGTTAGGTTCCCTTGAGTTATTACTAAACCAACTACTCTGATACTGGGAGTCTGACAAATGGGGAAGGCCCTACAAATGGACATGGATGACATATACTTTTGCACTGGGTTATCCCGACGAGGTGTATCGTGGCGAGTGGGATACGTACCAGGCAGAGATTATCGTTCGATGATGAGTTATATCGATGAATACTGTCAGGTTGGTGCTCAAAATATGAGCAACCAGATCCCCATTTGAGATATTATGTATCTTCTGTTGAATACTATTCTCTTTTTCATTACCTAAGGTTTGAGATCCACGATCCCTCATTTGGTTTCCAGGTCCAACATATAGGTGGCTCTAATGTGCCTAGAGCCTACTATCTTCAACTGGTGCGATGGAGTCCTTGCTAACGCAAAAAACCAATTGACTCGATGCAAGCAGGGTAAGCATAAACAGTTTGGGTATGACTTCCTTCTCGTGACAATTTTCCTGAAGCGAGTGCCCCAGTTGTTACCTCGGTTAGTGCTGGGTCATCAAACACCTTCAAACCCACAAATGGTGTTTTGGGACGAGTATATGGCAAGGCTACCAGGGAGACAACATCAATATCATTATGGGGTTGGGTTTTCCAGTTGACAATGATGCCATATTGTGAGCATCAAGGACTTCCCATATGTAGGGACGAACTTCCGTCATGACCCAGAGTTGCCACTTCCCCCAGGCGAGGCATGGGGCCCCATGGGTGAGTATTTTTTAGTTTTGTCATATTTCCATATTTTTTTGGTATTTTGGCATATATGATTTTTTTGGTGGGTGTATACTGACACTGTTTCATGTTTTGCAGATGTAGGACCAGAGCGTCCAGAAGGATGGGGCTGAGATCTTCGTCGTAGCAATGATGAGGAGTTGTTAGGAGGGGAAGGAGGTGGTAACAATGAATAACTACATCGCGTTCGATAAAATTTGGACTGGATGACCATGCGAGTCCTCGGTACACCAGAGCAGATGTGCCCCCACACCTTAGGAAACATGGGAGGGGTGTTTCAGGCCCTTTTCTACGACTTCTCTGTAAGGTAGATCAAATAGTTTTTTTCTACCATGAGAATCAGGATTGAGTAGCCCATGGCACCCCTTTTTTTTACTAGACACATATATTATCCGATCGACATGTTTATGTATTAGGAGGCTAGTAGAGCCCCAATTTTGCTTATGCACCACTTTTTTGGAAGGATGTAAACACACTTTTCTAACTCACACAAACACATGTTTTGTTTTGGATTCTACCTATGGTTTCCTAAACAATGTGACTATGACCCCATGTTGTATGTACATGCATGCTTAAAAACTTATTTTTAATGAGACAAATGACAATCTAACACATATTTAGCTCACGAATCAACCAATGCATTAGATCTCCTTGGCACGTGGAAATATTCAACATGCTCAAAATAACGTTCAAGAAGATTCACCCTCAAATATTTACGCAAAATTTCAGGATTCTTGACGCTATATGGGTGATTCAATTGTGAGACCACAAGTTGAGAGTCCAATCTAATGACTAGGTGACAGATGCCAAGGGTGAGTGCTTTAGACAATAGTTAAATGATAACACTATATTCTACAATAATATTGGTTGCAGGCCCAAGGTAGACACCTCCTGAACTCACAAGCTCGTTAGTGGGTGATAACATCACCCAAGTGGTGGAAGCAATGTTTCAGGAACTACGACTGGCACCATCAATGTATCCCACATACACTAAGGAGGATGATGATATCTGCAAATCAAGAATAAAGCATGATAAGAAGCTAACTGAGACAATTAACACACTCATAAAAGAAAAAACACACCACTCTAAAGCTAAACTAAAAGACACCTATGTACAAAGAATCATGTGGCCAAATGGCCTATGCATATTACTTTTTGAGGTAGATCCCATTGCTAGGTTCTGACCAATGATGTTTTTCATAATTGATGAACACATGAGGCAATGTCGACATCATATGGAACACCATATTGAGGCCATGCTACAGATAGATGAATATATGTGGCCAAAAATACTCATTTTGAGTGGTTTCATGAGATATGTGAGCTCCTTGATGAGACCCATCAAGACATGATGGAGGTGCAAAATGCAAATTTTCAAAGGAAGAGGAAGCATAGAATTCGGTGACAAGTTCCGAAAAAGATAACCAAGTCTAAAAAGGGTCAAGACTAGGAGGGATACTAGATGCCCCAACAAATTCCCCCAGTCTCAGATTGAGACTCATCATGCTAACTCTCATTTGTTCTGAATCTCGACAATATGAGTGATGCATCACCTCATCCTTTGGAGTTTCTTTGGAATCCATGACTTCCAGAATGGCCTCTTTTGAAGGAAACTCAATATCTAGGAAATCATGTAACGTAGAGAGTCAACAACCCATTCAAGCAGAGTAGGTCGATCACAATTCGTATGAGGATGGAGGTGTTGACCAGTGTCAGCTGATGTTGATGGGATTGTTGGATCAAAAATATTAATCATGGTGGGCAGTAGGGAGGTTCCATATTTATCAACATACTCAATATGAAGTACCACCCAATGGTCAAAAGACCTGAGGGATCCACTGGTAAATGACGAAATCATGTTGATAGGAGCAATGTCTGCAGTGGGAGACAACATGAGAAGGGGAAATATTCCCATCAACAAAGGATATTTGAACATCCCCACACCAACGGTAACAAAATACTGTGTGGTATTGCTGAAAAAGGGTACATTTGGCCCCGCATTAGATCCAAGGTCTGGGGTACATAACGCAAGATGATCAGTCGTAACAATTTTGCCTTGTTGAGGGAATATTATAACCCTAAAGACCGATGAGAAAAATGCAGTCATGTCGTATAACCAAGTATGCCCGAGTAACATATTTTACTGAAGAGGTGCATCGACAACCTCCACATCAACTGAGACAATCTTACCACCTAACTCAGTGGGTAAGGCAATGATAATTCCATGGGGTTGGAACATGTGTCTGTCGAAAGATTTCAATAGTGTCGTAGACGTGTTGAGGTTAGGAGATAAATGTTCACAAAAATCAAGATCCAAAGAGAAATTCGACATACCTTCAACCATAACTTTACCATGTAGTACTCAAATCCCCTTCTCTCGAAAATGCCCCAGTCATTGATGCCACAACGTAGTCTTTTCTCTAGAGACTGCATGAGATTTTCCTTCTTCAGATCCAATCTCAAGAAAAATGGAACTATTGCACCCATCATTAATAGTTCTTCCTAGATGCTTATACAAAGTTCCAATTCAAACTACCCTCAACATCACCATTGCTCCTCGAAACATCCTGCAAGTTTCCTTTTCAAACACCATTTTTACACCTACATCTTCCATCTTGCTTATGAAAATCAATTTCCTAGCCAATCCTGGGATGTGCACAACAAAAAGGAGTTTTCTAATCCTACCATCCGTGAGCTTCAAATTGACTTTTCCTCATCCTATGATTTTGGCTTTCGAGTCATCTTCTAGAAAACAATCACCCCCATCATACCTTTCATACTCGCAAAACCACTCCCTATGATGAGTCATATGAAAAGATGCACTTAAGTCAACCAACCATGCCTCATGATATGCGTTAAGAACCAAATATCAATATAACATAGAAATTTTTTAGAAAAAGTACTCAACGCCTTGAAAAAGAGATAATTTCAGATAATAAGCCTCTTCAAGGGGGCAACCTCCTTTTACCCCACTTAAATGTTCAAGTACAAGATGATTCAAAATGAAAATGTCTCCTTGGTATATATAGGAGA